>ML682284.1:760848-835126 GCA_007922195.1 Podocnemis expansa | reverse complement strand
GCGGCAGGGGGGCAGGGCTGGAGCGGCAGGGGGGCAGGGATGGGGTTACAGAGTGGGGCAGGGCTGGGGCTGCAGGGGGGCAGGGATGGAGCAGCAGGGGGGCAGGACAGGGGGCTGGGGTTACAGAGTGGGCCAGGCCAGCAGCCTGGGGCTGTGTCGGTGGCTGGGGTGAGCTGGCCCCAGGGCTTAGGCCCACACAGCTGTACTTGGCGCTCACAGCCTCTCCCCCCAGGGACCTACGGGACCGTGTTCAAAGCCAAAAACAGGGAGACCCATGAGATCGTGGCACTGAAGCGGGTCCGGCTGGATGATGATGATGAGGTGAGGGGCCCACTCTGCGCTGGTGGCTGGCAGTGGCCAGTGCCTGCTGCTCTTGCAGGCCCCTTGTGTGTCTGGCATGAGGCAGGGCTGCCCTGCAAAGACCAGGTGGGGACTGCAGTCTTCACACACTGGTTCAGTTCCTAGCTGCAGAAAAGCACGTTTGGGTCCCAGCCCTGCCAAGTGCTGTCTAGCCTAGTGCTGGGGTGGGCTCTCTCCAGCTTTGGTGGGCCTTGGGCCCACCCCCAGACTTGTAGCTGCACCTCTCTACCTTTTGCTTGTGACCTGTTGGGGGCAGCATGTGGTGATCATCTCTCTTCCCCTCTAGGGTGTTCCCAGCTCTGCCCTGCGGGAGATCTGCCTGCTCAAGGAGCTGAAACACAAGAACATTGTCAGGCAAGGGCACCCATGTGCCAGGCAGGGCAGGGGGCAAAGGGGGAGGCTTGGCTTGGATCTGGCATGGGAGGCTGCTGTGGGGAGCTGGACGCTCTCCTGGCTTGCAGGGAGGCCTGTGATGTGGCTCTGCTAGTGTTGCTGGTCATCTGCCCTGGAACTGGCCCCATGTTCCTGAGACGAAGGGCTGGGGACTCCTCACGCTGACATCCACACTCTCAGCGCTCTGTGCTGGTTGGGGTGGGCTGGAGCAGGAGGCACCATTTGCTGTTGAAGTGCCCTTGGGCTCCTGCTGGGGGTAGTCATTGGGTTCTCCTGCATTTTGTAGGCTGCATGACGTCCTGCACAGCGACAAGAAGTTGACACTGGTGTTTGAATTTTGTGACCAGGTGAGCAGGGGAGCAGGCGTTCAGGTGGGTGGGGAGGCCCTTGTGCTGCCCGTCCTTCAGAAGGAGATAGGGTGCACGGAGCCTGAAATCTCCTGCACTCCCCGAGTGGGGGGTGGAGTTGGCTGGGTGGCCCCTCGGCCGTGATTCCTGGCTCTGCCCCAGTGCCTGGACTCTGACATAGGCCTCTTTCTCCTCTCGCTAGGACCTGAAGAAATACTTTGACAGCTGCAATGGGGACCTGGACCCTGAGAACGTCAAGGTGGGTTTGCAGGGCCAGATGCAGGGGAAGCGGGTGCTTTTGGCTTCTGTGTAGCCCCTTGAGGGGGAGAGGCAGGGCCTGGCAGAGTGCAGGGGGCAGGCCTCAGGCCTGCGGCTCAGACTGGGCCTGGGTTGGGTTGAGGGGAAGGGCTACCCCACAGGGTGTCCTGGTATCCCTTTGAGTGATGTGCTCACTCGACCGTGCCAGTCACTGCTCAATGGCCCTGTTAGCAGCTGCCTTCCAAGGTACTTTCTGAGTTGGCAGCTACCTGGGCTGGTCTGGCCCCCTTGGGAGGAATCCCCCATGTCCTGGCACCGGGGGGGGGGGGGGGCTCTTCTTGGAGCGTGCTCAGTGCTGCCTCTCTTGCAGTCCTTCATGTACCAGCTGCTGAAGGGCCTGGCCTTCTGCCACAGCCGCAATGTGCTGCACAGAGATCTCAAACCACAGAACTTGCTTATCAACAGAGTGAGTGTTGCTCACAGGCCATGTGGCACTGAGGCTGCTGTAGGGCATGACTGAGGGACACTGTCAGGGATGCGTGGGGTGATGCCCAGGGCTGAGGTAGCTGGGGCTGCGGGACTTGAGTGAGGGGTACTGGCGGGCTGAGGCAGCAGGGGCTGCAGGGCATGAGTGAAGGGCACTGGCAGGGGTGTGCGGGGTGATGCCAGGGCCTTGGGGTAGCAGGGGATGCGGGGCTTGAGTGAGGGGCACCGGCTGAGCTATGTTAAGAGACTCGGGGCCAGGCTAGCACAGACTTGAAGGCAAAGGGTGAGGGCTGTTCACCGTGTTCTTTCACTTCACCACCTTCCCACGGTGGGGTTGTTTGGATCCTGTGTGCAGCGATGGGGCTTTGCTGCAGCCTGGGCTCTGGGGACAGCTGCTCTGGTTCTCTGCGTGACAAATGCTCTGTGGACAGCTCCGCCCTCTCTCTTTCTCTTTCTCTCTCTCTCCCCCAGCAGAATGGGGAGCTCAAGCTCGCAGACTTCGGCTTGGCTCGCGCTTTCGGGATCCCTGTGCGCTGTTATTCAGCAGAGGTGAGTGCTCATGGGATGCTTGGGGGCATGGGACACTCTCTTCTACGGTCAGCCTCTTCTAGCAAATGGGCAGCTGTGTGACTGCTGCTGGCCAGGTTGTTCTGCAGAGGGTGAGTTCCTAGCCCTGTGCTGTGAGAGGAGAGCGTCCCAGCACAGTGCAGCCACCCTGACCTGCCTACCCTACTTCCTGCACTGGATGGGGGGTTGTGCGGACATGGAGGAGAGTGGTCTCCCCAGCCCATTTCTTTCTTCTCCCCTGTCAGAGGGGATTTCCGTGGCTCAGCCATTCACATGCCAATCAGCAGCCGTGCGAAGCAAGAAAGCGACTTGAGCCAGCTGCTAGTGGGGAGTTGGCAAGAGAGGAGCAGAGTGCTGGGAGCATCCTTGGAGCCTCAGGCTAGCAGCTCTCAGGGAGGGGTCTGACCCCACCTCTGTCCCTTTTGCAGGTTGTTACGCTGTGGTACCGTCCCCCTGATGTGCTTTTTGGAGCCAAACTCTACTCCACTTCCATAGACATGTGGTCAGCTGGTTGCATTTTCGCAGGTATCTCTTGCCCCCTCCTATGGTGGGGGATGCTATGCAAGGGTGGGGGGCTGCATTGTTTCTGGACTCAGTCCCATCTCTTCCCCCACCAGAGCTGGCCAATGCCGGGCGGCCCCTGTTCCCGGGGAATGATGTGGATGACCAGTTAAAGAGGATTTTCCGATATCTTTTTGAAACTGATCTCTTGGGTGTGTTCAGCAAAAGTGGGGCGGATGCAAGCAGGTGAAAGGGCGAGGCGGAGCAAGCGACAGTCTGGGTTCCATCCATTGGGAATCGGGGACCATGCCCTCCTTTCAGCCTGGTGGGTGAGGGCAGGCGTGTGGCCCCAGAAGGGATGCTGGCCCCCCTAGCTGGAGTAGCCCTGGAGGGCTGGTAGGATGTCCCTCGGGCAGCACCTGAAGCCTGGATGTGCCTGCAGCCCTTGGCTGGCTGGCAAGGAAGAGAGATGGCCCTTAACCCACCCCACGCTGCTGGGAACCCCAACGGAAGAGCAGTGGCCGGCCATGACCAAGCTCCCAGACTACAAGGTGAGTCCCAGGCCTGGGCCAGGCACCCAGGGCCAGTGCACTGTGGGAGAAGCCTTTGTGGAGGAACCCCTGGGGCCTGGCCTGTTCCTGTGGAAGGGGGTATGGAGCCCCCTCACCCACAGCTGCAGCTCTCAGGTCCACATCAGCTGCAGCCACAAACAGTGGGTGACAGATGTGAGCCATAGCACAGCAGGCAGGCCCTGGTGCCTGGAGAGGAGCATGCAAGGGGTGGCTAGGACCAAGTGTGCTGGCCACTTGGAGCAGCTAGGGGAGGGAGTGGCTGTCTGGGAGTGTTAGTGCTGGTGGAAGGGCAAACCCCCATTCTCCCCATCTTGGGTGGGTTCAAGGGGGTTGGCCCTGTCTTGGGGGAGGTAATAAGTGGCTGCCCCTAGCTGTCGCTTCTGCCTGCAGCCGTACCCCATGTACCCAGCCACAACATCGCTGCTGAATGTGGTGCCCAAACTCAATGGCACAGGCCGGGACCTGCTGCAGGTGAGTGTCCGTGAGCTGACCATTTGGTGCTGTGGGCGTGTGGAGATGGTAGTCGCACGAAGAGGGAGGCCTGTCCCTGGGGCACTGCCTGGGTCCTCTGGCTGACCTGGAAGGTTTTGGGGTGTCTTGGCCCAGGCCTGTGGCGTACATACCCCTGCAGCTGCTGCCCCTCGCTGTGCTCCCATGCAGTTGGAGAGAGGCTTACTCTGCTGGTCACCTGGGCAGGGCTGGGCATCCATGCAGCCTCCACTATGGGTGCCAGGCCTCTGGGGGTGCAAGGGTTCATGCTGGGCCTCCCATGCCCAGACAGCCCCTTCCCCAGCAGCCATGACAATGGGACCTGCCTGGTGCAGGCACCTGGCCCCGTTGCCTGGCCCCACCCTCATCCAGCTCCTCTGCTCCCTCCACAGAACCTGCTGAAATGCAATCCTGTGCAGCGGATCTCAGCCGAGGAGGCGCTGCAGCACTCCTACTTCACGGACTTCTGCCTCCCCTAGAGATGGGCCTGCTGGGTGCCCCTGCCCTGCTCCACCGGCTCCTGCCGGGGAGAGGGTGTTGGGGGGGAGGTCAGCCCTGGGACATCAGGCCCCTCCCCCAGGTATTTATTAGTTTTTAACTAATTGCAGCTCTTGGTTTTATACCAGTCCAGGGCAGGAGCCAGCCCTTCTTTCCACTGAGTGCCAAGCATCCCCGTGTACCTGGGGGTCAGGCCTTCCTTGGTGGGGAGCACAGGACACGGACGAGCCACTGCTATCCTACCCCTTTGCTGGCGCCTTGGTCCAGGGACAAGCAGCAGCTTCTCCAAGTTGTGCTGGGCCTGGTCCCCCAGGTGCTGGCTGGTGCTGGCCCTCCCCCATGTGGCACCATTGGGCTGCCCCTGCTCACTATGTCCCCTCTGGTGGGTGGTGCCCTGGCCGTGACTCCCACTGGGGGGAGGAGGGAGGTGGGACACTTACCCTTCTTGTACCCTGCTCGTGTGTGGCTGAACACATACATTTTGTTTCATAAACTGTTCTCCCTCCCACCTGTGTCCTGCACTGTCATCTTCACTGTTGTGTGCCCCTCACTTCCATGGGGCTACTGTGCACAGTTGGAGTGCAGCGTCAGCCAGCCCCATGGAGTGGGACTTTGCTCCTCCTGCCTTCCTGGTGGTGGGGAGGGGAGCTCCTTGGGCTGTGGCTGCAATGGGCTGGGGGCATGAAGGCGAGGATCTGTTGTAGTCTGGAGAGGAGCCCGATGTGAGGCCCCCAGGGACAGCACTGCCCTGTGGGGCACAGTGAAGTGGGAATTCCTCCTGGGCTAGGCTGGAGGAAGCTCCTGGCTCCTGGCACAGAAGGGTGGAGAGAGCCTGGCCCAGGGTCCATTTCCCAGCAAGGTCTTGGGTGTTCCCCACTTACTGGGAGAGATGGGTCTGTGCCCCAGTGGGAGGGCAGGGCCACCCTGCAGGGCTGCAACTCAGCCTGGCCCTTGTGTTCACACCAGCAGCCTGGGTGCCCCTAACACATCTCTGGGGGCTCAGTCTCACCCTACCCCCCCCCCCCCCCCCAGAGGAACTGCGCCTGCTTGGAGTCCCCCTCTGCCCCCAGGACTGGGGCAGCTTCCAGCCCTGTCTGTGGAGAGGTATGCAGGGGTTGCAGGAAGGACCGAGCAGAGACAGGAAGTTGAAGCAACACAGGTGGGTCTTTAATGAGGGCCAGGATCAGTGGGGCTGGAGAGTTCAAGCTGCAGCTGTCTATGCCGGGGGCAGGCAGAGCACAGATGGAGGGCAGGTGAGGATGCTGCAAGCAGCTCATGCAGATACACAGCCAGCAGGCCTTGGACTGGGGGCACTAGCACGAAGGGTTGGGTCTCCCTGCGGCTTTCCTGTCTCCATGTGCCCCAGAACAGGGCTGGGGCAGAGCCAGGATGCAGACTGCGTCCAGCTCCAGTGCCACTCCTGCTGGGGAGGAGAGAGGGGCTGGAGCCCTTGGGTGTCTTGCAGCCGAGGTGGGAGGAGGCTGGGCTGCACTCAGCACCTGGACAGAGCCCTAGGCTTCCTGGGGAGGGGAGAGCTGGCTGAGCTCTGCATGCCCTGGCAGGAATGCTGAGGGCTGGCACTGGAGCCTTTGTTGGGAGGTAACAGAGACCCCCCCAGTTTGCCTCCTTCCTGTGGGGCAGGAGTGTGATCCCAGGCAGGCCAGGGCCCTGTGGGGCTGGGCCCAGTGATCCCTCGCCGGAGGGAGGCTGAGCTCCAGGGCCGGCGCTGCGTGGAATCCCAATGGTGAATGCTCAGAGCACAGCTTGTTGGACTGCACTGCTGCAGCCATCTCTTTCCCCAAGCTGCGGCTGGGCCTGGAGTCCTGTGCCATAGGCCTGGCTCTCAGCCTTTGTTGGAGGCAAAGGGTGCAGGCCTCAGCAGGCAAACTCCTCAAAGGTACCGAGAGCTGGGTGCCGAGGTAACATGTTGGGGGGAAAGCCCAAGCTGTCCGCATGGCTGCGCCGACTGTTACAGGTGCTCTGTGAAGAAATGTGGGGTGAGAGTTAGGTCACGTCTCCTTCAACCATCAGCCCAGGCAAGGACGCTGTCTTTGCTGCTCCTACTGCCCTGTTCATCCTTCCTGCTGCCCTGGGTGCAGAGACCGGCCGTGTCCCTTTGCCACACGACTGGACTCAGACATCAGTGCCGTATCTCCCACCATGCCCTGTGCCAGGCTGCCTGCTGGGGAGGGCAGGGCTGGGAGCCTGCTGCAGGGAGCTGTGGTGGTCACATGTGACCTGTCTTGAGTTTGGCCTGTATGAGCTTGTTCATCATCCTGGCACAGATGCCAGGAATTAATATGCAGCTGAGATGGAGGGGGCAGCAGGAAGCCCCTGCACTGTCTGAGTCACCAGTGACAGGGCTGTGTGTGTCCGGCCAGGTCAGGCCAAACCACAGGCAGGGCTCAGCAATGCTGCCTTCAGCTCAGCCTGTCAGCCCCCTGCACTGTCCGAGCCAGGCAAGGGGTCACAGAAGGGCTGGAGGATTTAGCAGCAGTGGAGTTTCACCAGGTTGCAAAGGGCAGGCAGGTGGGGTTGCTGTGTGAACAGGGGCCTGGCCATGGACTATGGGTGTGGTAGGAGTCTGTGCCCCTAGCACACACTGCAACTCAGAGCTGTGGCAGCTCAGGGACCTGCTCCTCCCAAGGCCCAGGCTGTTTCCATCACAGCTCCCGCACCTTGTCAAGGGATGATGCAGGCACACTGGCCTGCATGCCTCAGCCAGGGCCAGGGTGAGCACAGGAGAGGGTGGTCCACCACAGTAGAGTGTTCTCCGCACCCCCCAGGGCAGGGCAGGCCCCAGGGCTTGGCAGAGCAGAGTGAGTCCCTGTGGGAGACACTCACTCTGGTTTCACTGACCTGTTGTGACAGACAGCACCTCCACCCCTGCCCCAAATCAGCTGTTCCCATGGGAGTGACCCTCTGGGGGGAGAGTCTGTGTCCTGGTCCCAGCCAGAGTGGGGTCAGTCCAGCTCATTGGCTATCCCTGCTAGAAGAGAGCTGTTTGCCGCTGGGGTCCCATAGCAGGCACAGCCTGGGCGCCAGGCTCTAATGCCTGCAGACCCTGCTAAAGTCACCCCAACTGCCTCTTGGAGCTGCTAACTAGAGTGAAACTAAAGGCCAGTCCAGCAGTGTGTGGCTCCTGTGTCTGACTTGTTCCCAATCCCAGTTGTCCATGTCCCATCCTTGCCTGTGGAGGGGACTCTGGCTCCGGGCCCAGCAATGTGGTGCACTAGTGATGCAGTGCAGGGCACTACCCTCTCTTCTTCCTGCTACTTCCCTCCTGGCTGCTGGGCCCAGTGGATGCCCCAGGGCCCCAGGAACCTTTGCAGAATCTGTGGACAGATGCAGTCCCCACCTTGGGCCAGGACCCTGCATGGTTGTTCCTGGCCTAGCCCTGTGTGTTAGGCCCTCTGTCCGCTGGCAGGGTGCTAGCAGGAGTGACCCCGCACCTGGGCTGTCATCCCAGCCTGGCTCAAGAGCAAAGGCTGAGAGGAGACAGGGGCAAAGGGGGCCAAGTGGTGCCTCTGCAGAGGTGCCACAGCCAGGACCCCGTCCTTAGCCCAAGGCGCTATGGGCCCCTTGTTGATTGGGGTCATTGGAATGTGGAGCAGTTGGGGCAGAGTGGTGGCTTTTTGAGGTCAGTGGCTGGGATGAAGTGGGGCGAGACTCTTAGGTTGTATTCTGGATGTGAGGTACTGTGCCTCAGTGTCTCTTGCTCCGCTGTTCATTTGGTCTGGTGATGGGACCTGAGTGTGTGATTACTGCAGGAAGCACAGGGGGTGAATGGACCTTCTGCAGCCACTTCCAGGCAGATTGGGCTGGGATCTCCCAATCTCCTGCCCCCGTCATGATCAGTCACATGGGGGGTGGGGGGTGGGATGGACAGTTCAAGACCAAAGGGCAGCCTTCCCCTAGCCTGGGGAAAAAGCAAAAGATAAGGAGGAGCAGGGAAAGGGGGTGGCGGTGGCTGAGGAGAGAGGTGGCACTGCCATGGTGTGAGCCTAATGGAATGGGACCTTGGAGCAGGGCTTCATAGGGTTGGAAGGGACCTCATGAGGTCATCTAGTCCAACCCCCTGCCAAAAAAAGCAGGACCACTCCCACTAAATTATTCCAGCTACAGTTTTATCCACCCGGGTCTTAAACATCTCCAAAGATGGAGATTCCACCACCTCCCTAGGTAGTCCATTCCAATGCTTCACCACCCTCCTAGTAAGAAAGTTTTTCCTAATATCCAGCCTCGACCTCCCCAGCTGCAACTTTAAACCATTGTTCCTCGTTCTGCCCTCTGTTACTACCGAGAACAGTCGAGCTCCATCCTCCGTGGAGCAACCCTTCAAGTAGCTGAAGGTTGCTATCAAATCCCCCCTCAGTCTTCTCTTCTGCAGGCTAAATAAGCCTAGTTCCTTCAGTCTTTCTTCATAGGGCTTGTGCTCCAGCCCCTTGATCATTTTTGTTGCCCTCTGCTGGACTCTTTCTAATTTGTCCACGTCCTTTTTGTAGTGGGGAGCCCAAAACTGGACACAGTATTCTAGATGTGGCCTTACCAGTGCCGAATAGAGGGGAATGATCACATCCCTCGATCTGCTGGCAACACTTCTTCTGATGCAGCCCAGTATGCCATTGGCCTTTTTGGCAGCAAGCGCATACTGCTGACTCATATCCAGCTTCCCATCCACCAGGACCCCCAGGTCCTTTTCTACACTGCTGCTACTTAGCTGATTGCTCCCCAGCCTGTAGCAGTGCTTGGGGTTTTTCCATCCCAAGTGCAGGACTTTGCACTTGTCCTTGTTGAACCTCATGAGATTTCTATTGGCCCACTGCTCCAATTTGTCAAGGTCTTCCTGAATCTTCTCCCTGCCCTCCAGCGTATCTACCGTTCCCCCCAGCTTGGTGTCATTCACAAACTTAATGAGTGTGCAATCAATCCCATCGTCCAGATCATTAATGAAAATATTGAACAAAACTGGCCCCAGGACCGACCCCTGGGGCACGCCGCTTGTTACTGCCTGCCAACTAGACACGGAGCCATTGATTCCTACATGCTGAAACCATTGATCTAGCCAGTTCTCTATCCACCTTACAGTTCACACATCCAACCCATACTTCCTTAACTTGCTGACGAGAATGCTGTGGGAAACTGTTTCAAAAGCCTTGCTAAAGTCGAGGTATATCACATCAACAGCTCTTTCCACATCCACAATTCCAGTCATCTCATCATAGAAGGCGATAAGGTTGGTCAGGCATGATTTACCCTTGGTAAATCCATGCTGACTGTTCCTGATTACTCTATTTTCCTCCAAGTGTTTCAGGATGGATTCTTTGAGAAGCTGCTCCATGTTTTTTCCAGGGATTGAGGTGATGCTGACAGGTCTCTAATTCCCTGGATCCTCCTTTTTGCCTTTCTTGAAGATAGGTACTATATTTGCTTTTTTCCAGTCCTCTGGCACCTCCCCCGTTCACCACGAGTTTTCAAAGATAACAGCCAGCGGTACTGCTATCTCATTGGCCAACTCCCTCAGCACCCTCGGATGCAGGTTGTCCGTCCCCATGGACTTGTGCACATCCAGCTTCTTTAGGTAGTCCCTGACCTGACCTTCTGTCACCAAGGGCCTGTCTTCTTTTCTCCGATCTGCCATGCCCAGTGTAGTGGGCTGGGAGCTGGGCCTGCCTGTGAAAACTGAAGTAAAAAAAGCACTGAGCACTTCAGTCTTTTCTTCATCCTTCATCACGAGGATACCTGCGCTATTCAGTAAGGGACCTACACCACCCCTGATCCTCTTCTTGTTATTGACATAGTTGTAGAACCCCTTCTTGTTATCCTTCACATCCCTTGCTAGCCGCAACTCTGGTTGTCCTTTGGCCTTTCTGATTTTATCCCTGCAGTCCCGAGCAATATCTTTATATGCCTCCTCAGTCATCTGTCCAAGCTTCCACTTCCTGTAAGCTTCCTTTTTATGCTTTAGCTCAGTGCAGAGCTCTCTGTTAAGCCACACTGGGTGCCTTCCACATTTGCTGTTCTTCCTGCTCATTGGAATGGTATCTTCCTGTGCCCTTAGCAGGGTTTCTTTAAAATGCAACCCGCTCTCTTGGGCGCCTTTCCCCTTCAGATCAGCCTCCCAAAGGATCCTGCCCATCAGTTCCCTGAGGGAGCCAAAATCTGCTTTTCTGAAGTCCAGGGTCTGTGTTTTGCTTCTTTCCTTTTTTCCATTAATCAACATCTTGAACTCTGTCATCTCATGGTCACTGCTGCCCAGGTTGCCATTCACTTCTATGTCCCCAAGCACTTCTTCTCTGTTTGTGAGCAGCAGGTCGAGAGGTGCAAGGCCCCTGCTTGGTTCCTCCAGCATTTGTACCAGGAAGTTGTACTCAACACTCTCCAAAAACTCTCTGGATTGCCTGTGCACTGCTGTATTGGCCTCCCAGCCAGATGTAAGGGTAATTGAAGTCCCCCATGAGAACCAGGGCCTGTGATCTAGAAACTTCTGCCAGTTGTCCATAGACTGCCTCATCCACCTCCTCCTCTTGGCTTCCTACACCCCTCAATGGATCACTGTTGTAAAATTTAGCTAAGCTGCTAGCCTCCTTTTTCTATGCTGTGACCCTGAGAGCGAATAAACTTCTCTGACTGCCACACTAGCTGGGAGTCCCCCTGAGTGGAAAGCAGGCTGCTGGGCCTTTGAGCCATGGAGGAATCCTCCCAAGACTCTTCTAGGAAAGAGACTCCCACAGGAAGAGCAGGGATCAGACCCTTGCAGGCTGGATTTGGGAACTGGCTGTACTAGAGGGTGGAGACCTGAGCCA
This sequence comes from Podocnemis expansa, assembly GCA_007922195.1. Lineage (NCBI taxonomy): Eukaryota > Metazoa > Chordata > Testudines > Podocnemididae > Podocnemis > Podocnemis expansa. Next base: position 823,849 of record ML682284.1, on the reverse strand, counting down.
AAGTGGGGCAGAGTCCAGGTCAGCAGTGACCAGAGGGGACCCAGGTGCAATTATTGAGAGGTTCTTTCACAGTGCTATCTACAGAATTGAGAGTGCTCAGGCACAAAGCCAGGCCTGCATGCATGGCCCACTGCTCCCCCCACTTCCCCAGCTGGTGGCACAGAGGCAACTGCACTGGAGCAAAAGACGTTGCCACCTGGCACTAGTGAACCAGCCCAGCTCTGTGGGGCAGAAGTGCCTGCTGCAGGTGGAAGATGGGTGCGGGGGGCAGGGGTTAAAGTATAATTTGTTGGGCCCTGGAACCCCCCCTACATTTCTGAGCCCTCTTCATGCATGTCTGAGCCATCTTCACCCAGCCCAGCTATTGCACCCCCAAATGCCTGCCCCCATCTACTGCCCCTCAAACATGGCCTGCCACCCACTCCAGCTACTGCCCCCCCAAATGCCTATCCCAGACCCCAGCTACTGCCCCCCTATGGAGAAGTGGGAACCCTCTGCTAGATTAGTCAGGGAAGACACGGGTGTTGATCCTCTATCTTTTTCTACTTGGGTGATGGGACACAGGTGGGTGATATGAGGTAGAGCCACTAGGGGGCAGGGGGGTAGTGTTTAGGGAGCCTGTACCTGGGACCCCCCCCCCAACTGGTCACACTGGATTCAACTGGTTGGACCAGGGGGCGGAGAGGTGGGCAGAGCTAGGAGGGGAACAAAGGACCGGGGGGAAGGAGGGAGGAGAGGGAAGATGGGGGTCCAAGAGACAGGACCCTGCCCTGGGGTGTAGCCCTAATCCCCTGGGGGTTTCACTTCTGGTTGTTCTGAGGATGCTGATACCAACTGTCCTTGCTGCTGTATGAACTGGTTTGCTAATAAACCCTCTGATTGCCACACTGGCTGAGAGTCGCTGCTGATTGGGACGATTGGGACCCTCCTGGAGGGAAACCCCTCCAAGGGAGACTGGACAGAGCAAGGATCGGACCCTCTGAGCCTGGAGTTGGGGGCTGGCTGCACGGAGCGTGGAGAGCCGAGGTGCTGGACGGGAGGAGACTCCACCGTGGCAGAGACCTGACTGGCTGTGGACAGAGGGGATCCAAGAGGCTTGTCTGGGGTCTCCATCACACCCCCACCTCAGTTACTACCCCCCCAAATGCCTACCCTCCACCCCAGCTACTGCCCCCCAAATGCCTGCCCCCAGACTCAACCTGTGTGGCTCCAAGGCTGCAGCTGAAGGCCCCCACAACAGCACTTCCAGGTCTTGCTGGGGCTGCAGTACCTGCTCCACGACCCCCCCATCCTAGCCAAATTGCTCCTCAATCCCACCTTAACTTGTCCGCCCTGCTACCAGCTTGTCCGTTCCTGCCCCCCACCCCCCATCCCTGGACCCCCTTACCTGGCCTCCGGAGCAGAACAGCCATGGCACAGGTTGAGGCTCCCACCCTGAGCCTGCTTGGAGCAGACTCAGGGTGGGAGATTTAAAAACTGCCAGGCCCAGCCTGGGGAAAACTTCCTGCTGACCAGAAGACTGTCTTCCAACCTGGTAGGGGCTGTGACTGTCAGCACTGGCACACTGCTTTTTCTAATTTTAGGGGCCCCGGAACGCTGGACTCTAAAATTGGTGGGCCCCAGAACGGTGCTTCAATGCATTCACCCTTTCTTTAACCCGGGGGTGGGGGGGTGTCGCACTCCAGGGCCTCCCTACCCCACCAGGACAAGATTGGGGGGGGGGGCAGGGCTGGGCAGCAGTTCTGCTGTGGGTCACTCACTGACTCAGCAGAAACCTCTGAGAACCTCCCTGAGCAGTTAAAGCCTGCCCCACGCTGCAGGGGCCATGGGCGAATCCTAGAGCTAAGTCACCCCACCGACCCCAGGCCCCAGCTCTGTGCACACAGTGTTGGCTGCTGGGAATGTGCTCAAAGGGTCGGGGCACAGCGACTTGTCCAGGATATCGTGCCTTGGCTGGCTGGCTGGCTGCCACGGCCCCATGCCCCCAGCTGGCCTGGATCTGGCCTTATCCCCTTGTCTGTGCAGCAGGCTGGCCCTGCAGCATTGACATTGGCAGCACCTCAGATAGCGGTGAGTGTCCAACTCACTGGCATGCTCCTAGCCTGCAGAGCTAGGGGTACGCTAGCCCCCCCCCCCCCCCCCCGGACCCCATGGGCCAGGTGCCCACTAGTGGGGGAGGAGGCCTTGGGCCCATGTTGGGGCTGAACGCCTTGCTGCTGATGCCTGAGGGGGCTGTGTGGGCTGAGGGAATTTGCCTGCTTGGAGGAGAGGCGGTGGGCAGGGGTGTCTGCTCCCTGCTGCTTAGAACTGGGCACTTTGCTGGTGTGGCGGGAGTGACACCCTGTGCCCCTGGCCACTGCACTGAACTGCAGCAGGGGAGGGTGACGCTGCCCAGCTGATTGGCAGCTGGCGCAGCCCACCCCCCACCCCATGTCTGGCCAGCTTCACTTGCGGGAACAATCCTGAGGCTGCATGACGGGCCCCAGGAACCCACACCTAGTCCCATACCCAGCTCGGGCACCCCATCAGCACTGGCAGGTGGTAGTGGCATGGTGCAGCTCCTTGGGGCAAGGCAAAGCATCTGTCCTGTGCCCACTTGACCTTGCCAGGGCCAGGGTGAGGGAAGGAAGCACCTGGGGCTGGCTCCTGGCTTAGGGAAGGAGCTGGGAAATGGATGCTGGCTTCGCCATCCTTGTGCGTGTGCAGGAACAATGTTGCCTGCAGCAAGGCTCTGTGTCACTGCCACCCAGCCACTCCAGGAGCCAGCTGTGGGCATCTATCTGTTCCCCCTCCCCCTGCAGCTCTGCTTGACTCAGGGCTGGAGCAACTCTGTGGGAACCAGGGCATGAGCCCAAGCTGGGCGCACACCTCCCTCCATGCAGAGTCCCACGGTTGGATGCACTGGCAGGGTTGAGCCCTGTGGCACGGAGGGGTGCTGAGGCTGTTCTAACTCATCTCTAGCCCTCCCCCACCCCCAGCTCAGAGGTGTCCCAAGGGCAGGCTCTCCTGAACTGGCCCATGCCTCCCTGCAGGTGGGGTGTCAGTCAGGGTTCCCGGGGCGGGGGCAAAGGGCAAGGCTGGAGGGCCATGGCAGGAGCACAGGCCACATCTGAATGGGGACTTCCAGCTGTCCATGCCCATGAGTGTGACATCGGGGCTACTGGGAGCTCTGTGTATGGCTATGCAGCAGGCAGATTGGCCCGACAGAGGAGATGATGAGGCAAGGGGGATCAAAGCAAGAGCCTAGACCATGGAAGTGATGAACTGGGGATATTTTGGGCATTTGCTCTGGGTGCTCTTTGTGTGCCTTAGTTTCCCCAAGGGTGTTGTTCATGTATGTTGGTGCTAGGCTCTAGGTGTGCCATCAGTGCAGAGCCCACTAGAGGGTGATGGGCAGTCTGAAGCCACCAGCTTGGGACAAATGAAGATCAGGGCAACGTAGGACTGGGAGGGGGTAGCGCTCTGGTCTGAGGGTGGCTGGGGGGAAGCGATCAATCCCACAGGGGAAGCACAGCAGGGAGGATGCCCCAAGAAGGGGGCCTCACCAGGTGGCTGCTGCTGTGATTGCTAATTGGTCCACTAGCCCAGCCTTCCTATGCTGTGACCATGTGATTTTTTCACACTGGCTGGGGATCACTCTGAATGCGGAGGAAGGGTGCATGGCCCATTGAGGCATGGAGGGCTTCCCCAGAGGAACCTCCCACAGGGGAGAATCCCTGCCAGAGCAGGAGTGCTAAATCCTTTGGGGTCAGATGAAGTAAATGACCTTGCGGGTGCGGGGAGAGCCTAGGCGTGGCAGACCCCTCCCAAAATGCTTTTGTCCTGTCTGGCTGTGTCAAGAAGAGGGTAAGAGCGTGGACGCCTGGGGGGGACTGGGGCAAACGCCACTGTGGCTGGATCCTGATCCATAAAGAGAAAAGAGGACCAGGGCACAATCCTGTGAGATTCCCTCACAATGAGTGACCTTGGGCCAACACTGGGTGGAGCCAGGAGCCAGGTGTGAAGGTAATGATGGGATGGCAACACAGACTCTTCCCCAATCATCCAGAGGAGCCCAAAATGTGCTGGACCCCCCTGACCTGCCCCACCACCATGACCACCACACACGTGAGCCAAGCCCCCTGCGCTGTACCTTCAGGCCAGCCCTCCCCCAGTGTGGGTGAGGATGGGCTACCATGTTGTGGGGGCCTTTTGGCCAGGCCAGCGTGGAGTAGGATGCCTGGCACTCATGCCCAGCGGGAGGACGAGATGCTCCAAACCTATGGGGTGAAGTGCAAGTGTGGAACAGCACCTCATCCACCAGCTGTCAGCATAAGACAGCTGCTGTCCCAGGCTGCTGTGGGCAAGAGACCCCTGCTCCAGCCTGGGGCAGCCCCAACTCCCAGCACCACCTCTGAAAGCTGTACTGCAGGGGGTGCTGTGCTGGGGGGGGGCACATGGGGTCACTTTCCATGCTGGGCTGTTCTGGGAGGGTACATGGGTACTTAGGGGTCCCTGCCACAGGCCCAGGTGGTCTAGGGGGCATGTAAGGTGCACAGGGGCCCTTTGGTGGGCCAGGTGCACAGAGCATGATTACCAGGTTCTCGCTGTTACTTCTCTGGGGTCTCTTCTTGTTCTTGTAAAAGCTGAGGAGTTTATCCCGGAATACCTGGGGAGGAGAAAATTGGGTCATTACCCACTGTGGGGGTGCAGGAGGATGATGCAGCGAGCTCTGTTGCAGGGACCCCCCTAGGTTGAGAGGGACCCGGATGTGGCAGTGAAGGGCCAGAGAGCTGCCATAACTGCCCACTGTGGCCACAGGGGAATTTTTTCTAATCAGACTCAATGAAACTGGAAAGGACCATGAGAGATCATCGTGTGCAGTCCCCTGCACTCATGGAAGGACCCTCTTAAACAATCCCTGAGAGGTGCTTGTCTAACCTTGCTCTTAAAAAGCTTCCAGTGATGGAGATTCCACAACCTGCTGCGTGGTTAATCAGCCAGACAGTTAGGAATTTCTTCCCAATGTTCCACCTAAATCTCCTTTGCTGTAATTTAAGCCCATTGCTTCTTGCTCTGTTACCAGCAGTTAAGGTTAATATTTTTATGAAGCTGGAATGTGGGCCCGTTTCCCTGCTATGGGACAATTTTACTGCTGGGTGGGGGAAGGACAAGGGGGCAGGGGGCAGGAAAAGAAAGGGGGGTGACAAAACGAGAGGGTTTCCTAATATGCTGCATGAATGCTGTGTATGCCTCAGTTCCCTCTGTACAACAACCGAAGTGCATAACTGGTGGTGCCAAGGGTGTGTGCTACATAAATTTGTTATTCTTTAAAAGTGCCACAGGACTCCTTGTTTGTTTTGCTCATTGCAGGATTCCTCTCAGTGCCTGTAACCTGATAACTGGAGGCTGGGCCCCGGTGCAGGTGGGGCAGGGCCAGCTCAGCTCTGGCTCAAGGGCTCGACTCATTCTGGTACAGCCCACAGCCGGCACTGGGCTGGGGCAGGCCCCCTCTGCTGCTGCGCCTGGGCCTGTGCCCCACCCTGGGCTGGACCCTGGGGGCCACCTTCAGTGCCAGCCTCATGGTTGGTGCAGCAGTACCCCTTCCCAGGAAAGCTGGTCCACCCCACCCTGGGCTGGACCCTTGGGACTGCCTTCAGCCTCAGCCCAGTGGCTGGCGTGGCAGAACCCTTCCCACGGGGGCCGGTCCCTCCAGCCTCACCTCATACAGGTAGTCAAAGATCTCCAGGATGGTCAGAACGCTTGCTCCAATGAACAGCCCCATCTGGCCGCCGATGTCACCTGGGGGTGGGGCAGAGCATGACTGGGCAGCGAGACCTCATCCCTCTGTATCCCCCACAGTGCTGCCCCCCCAGCTGGGAGTGGCCACCAGGGCAGGACAAGGATGGCTCTCAGGTCCCCTCCTTGTCACCTCGCTGCAGGCCCCTGTTCCTGCATGGCTACTTGCCCAGCCCCCCTCCCCTGGATCCCTCACCAACTGCTCCCCCATACGTGCTCACCCCCAAAGGACATTTGTCTAGCAGCCCCCACCCCCTTGGACACTCACCCAGCAGCCCAGCCACCTCATAGGCTTTCTTCTGCTCAATGGTCTCGTAGTTCAAGGCCTCAAAGAAGATGTCCAGCACCAGCACGTTCTCCCTGGGCAGCCACCAGTGCGGCAGACAGACAGGGACAGGCAGACGGGTGGATGCAGACAGACAGGCAGATGTGGAAGGAGATAGGCCATGAGTTCCAGGGATGGAGTGCAGTGACATGAGGGCTGGGGAGGGGCAAAAGTGGGGCGTGGGCCGGGGGATGGGGGGAGAATCACTCGTGACGATAGTGCTGGGGATGCACAAGTTTTGGGGGGACATACCATCTGTGAGGGGTGCAAACTGTGGGAGCGTGAGCTGCACGTAGGGGTGTGAGCTGTGGTGGGGGGGTGCAAGCTGTTGGGTGACACAAACTCTGTGGGATGTGAGTTGTAGGGGGGGTGGCAGGGAGCAGTACTCACGAAATGTACTGCTCGCTCTTGTTGAACTTCTTGGCCAGGTACTTGGCAGAGGCCTTGCTGGGGATCTTGACCATGGAGAGCTCCTTGCTGTAGCGCACCATGTTGCAGGGCGTGCGGCACACGCAGAACTCACTGTCCTTCTTCACCAGGAAATCTGGGGACGGGGATGGGTGTGAACCACCCACTCAACAGGCCAGAAAGCCACGGAGAAAGCCAGCCCCCTGACAGGCCAGAGAGCCTTGGAAATGAGGCTGGACATCAGCCAGCCCCCCGATGGGCTGGAGATCCAGGGACCAGGAATGCCCCACTCCCTTGACAGGTCAGGGAGCCTCAGGAACTGAGGGCCCCATGCACAGGGCCAAACTGTCCAATCCTCCCCACTCCCTGAAAAGTGACAGGCTGGGCAGGGACTAGAAGGTCCAGGGAAGAAGCTGACTCCTGGGGGCACAGCCCAGGCAAGGAGGTAGTGCCTAGGCAATGGGCTTTGGGTCAGGATCCGGGGCTGGGGAGGGGGTGCTCCCCAGGGAGTGTGGGGAGCATGCAGACAGCCCAAGGGAAGGGCCTTGGCAGGTCCGTACCCAGAGCGGGGTCGGCGCACTCCTTGTACTGCTCCGGCGTGCACACGTTGGCATTTCCTAAGGAAAGGGGTACAAGATCACTCCCAGGCATGGCTGGAGCTCCTGCCAGGGCCATGCGGGGCCAGTGTCTGTTAGAGCCCTGCAGTTGAGGCCTGCAGAGGCTGGGGGCTGCTTCCTAGCCCTGCTCCTGCCCCTCACAGCAGCCCCCTGCGCTCCCATCCCCTCCCAGTTCCCCTCAAATGGGGCCTGGCTGCAGCTCCCCTCCCATCACACAAGAGCTCCTCAAACCTGCCCCCCCTTCCCAGCATGGGACCGCCCTGCAGATTCCCACCACCACACGAGGACTCCCCACGGCCCCTCCTCCAACATAGGGCTCCCCCACAGCTCCCCTTTTCCAGCACAGTGCTCCCTTGCCCGCAGCCTGCCCTCCCCTAGTGCAGGGCTCCCCACAGCCCCTCCCTGTGGTGCCTGGTGAGGCCCATGCCCCTCACCAGGCATATGCACCATGCGGCAGTTGCAGTTCTCGGCCAGGTAACGGGTCTCGCAGTCCAGGCGGCAAGCTGTAATGCTGTAGTTGGTGAAGAAGTCGGATTCAATGGGGGTGGATTTGCAGTCCCCCCAAGGGGGCGGGAGGTAGACCAGCTAGAACACACAAAGGGTCAAGGAAAAGACTGGGGAGGGGGCCAGCAGCCTGCCCCGGGCCAGGACCCCTCCACCCTTCAGCCTGCTCCTGTGCCAGGATGTGGCCCTGTGCTGCCCCATCCTCCTGCTCTCTGTGCTGAGCATGCAGGGCTCCTGACTTGCAACATGGGGAATGGTCTTGCCCTGCACATGCCATCCATACAGTCACAGCCATGAAAGCACCCCAGCCCCACCTAGCACATTAGCCCAGGTTGCACAGACCAGCTGGCAGGCAGAGCTGTGAGGGCACATGTGCAGCACACCTGGTGCCATGTGCACATCTGCCTAACCACAGAATGGAGCTGTAAATGTACACTCACTTCTAGATGCATGTGCCCATGAGGTGCTGCAGGTCTCATGCACACACAGAACAGGTGGCAGGGCTTGCTGGGTGCAGCACTCACTGTGGGAAGAGGGCAGCACAAAGGAAAGACACCAGGCAGCCCTATGGGTGGAGCATGCGGACAGGTGCTGCTGCGTGCCCTCGTCCTGAAGTAGCGAAGCAAGATGTGGTGCAGCGCAGGAAGCAGGGTACATGGTCACATATGGCAATTGGGAGGGCTCCTCCCCTTGCAGGTACTGGCTCTACAAGTGTGACTCACAGGTGCCTCAGGCATGAGATCAAAGACTCTTTGGCCAGCAGAGCCTGGGATGTGTTCGTGCACCCCAGAGTCCATCCCAGTCCACCCTCACTAATCCTGAGTCTAGTAGAGCTGGGCTCTGAAGTAGGGACTGCAGGGTGGCTGGTGGGATCACACGGACTGAACATTGCCAAGGAATGGCAGCTCCTGGCACTGTAGTCATGCTGTTAGCTCCTGTCTGTGTGGACCCTGCCATTTACAATAGACGCTAACCTGCACTGCATAGCTCAGCTGCCAGTGGGTAACGTTCCTTACTCAAATGAAACTCAGCCCTATCTGCCGGACATTCAAAGAGCTTAAGATGAACACAGCTGGTGTGTATAAGCAAGAGCTCTAGCTATTCTATACCTGATACTGGAGCTTGACATGCTGTCAGGAATAAATTAAGGCCAGACTCAGAGGGAAAACAGCAACAAAAGCTGCAGGATCTCTTCCACATGCTACTTTTCAATGTCCCCAAGAACTTGGCTTTGACAAACCTTCTCAATGAGCAGCCTGCGGTGCAAACAACAGTTTGCATGACTGTCTGCTGCTACAAAGCTCCCGAAGGAACCTGATGATATACAGGTATATTCTTTTATTTATGCTATGGTGAAGCAAACAGAGCATCTGGAATATTGTGTCCAGTTTTGGGCTCCCCACTACAGAAAAGATGTGGACAAATTAGAAAGAGTCCAGCGGAGGGCAACAAGAATGAGTAGGGGACTGGGGCACATGACTTATGAGGAGGGGCTAAAGGACCTTCACTTATTTAGTCTGCAGAAGAGAAGACTGAGGGGGAATTTGATAACTACCTTCAACTACTTGAAGGGGTGCTCGAAAGAGGAGGGACCTAGGCTATGCTCAGTGGTGACAGATGACAGAACAAGGAGCAATGGTTTCAAGCTGTAGCTGGGGCAGTCAAGGTTGGATTTTAGGAAAAGATTTCTCACCAGGAGGGTGGTGGAGCACTGAAATAGGTTGCCTAGGGAGATGGTGGAACCTCCATTGTTGGAAACTTTTAGGACCATAGCCAGCCAGAGGTGCATGGTGTAATAAATGCATAAAGTATGGACATATTGCAACTCTTTGCCACACCAAAGCAGTCAGGGATATAATCCTTACTACAGACCCTCAAGACCTGTTGTTTCTAGGATCTATCCTGTGTAATTACACAGAGCCTTTCTGGAGAATGAAACTAAATATTCATGGTAAGGGTTGTAATTTTAGAATTGACTCAGGTGCTAATGTCAAACATCAGAAGAGCTTTACAATCACCTTTAATGCCTCCCAGAGCTGAGACAACCTAACACAGCTCTGGTTAGCCCTGGAGGGATTCTGAACTGCGTGGACCAGTTCACCACAGAGACAACCAGTTGTGATGCTGTCTGGATTTAGGGGACCATTTATGAGATTTTTTTCATAGTAATATTTCATGTGTAGATGTCACATCTGTACAGTCTTTGTTTCTGTAATGGCCCACTAAGGGAACCACTATTACAATGGGCCTAGGGAGAAACCTGCTCAGTGAGTCACCCAGACTGACCGTGTGACTCAACGCTATTTTGATTTGCAAAAACCCTGCACCGCATGGGGGAGGCCAGAGGTTAAAAAAAGCAGGAGCCCCAGCTCCATTTTGTCTTCAGTCTGGAACTGTTGCTGTGTGACTGGAAAAAGGCCTCAGACCCACCCTGATGCTGCATGTCTGTCAGAGGAACTGGACAAGCCTGCAAACTCCAAATTCTTCCAAGGACTTGCTTTAAAGGACTCTAAATCATCTGTATCTATGTGACTCACTTTGACCCTTTAACATCTCTCATAGTTTGTCTCTTTTCTTTCTATATTAAACCTTTAGTTGTAGTTACTAAAAGATAAACTGGCTGTGTGGTATTTTGGGTAAGATCCAAGTAGGGTCATAACGAGGGCAGGGCAACCAGGGCAAAGTCCCAGGTGCCCCATTTTAGAGGGCACCACTGGAGCTGGAGCCCGAGCCCCTCCGCCCTGCACTCCGGCACTGGAGGGGAGCCTCTGAACTCCCGCCCCGATCTGTCCTCAGAGGCAGGGCGAATTAGCTCACAGGCCAGCCCTCCCAGGCTTACCCTGCCCCTGGGCTGGCCACTCTGCCCCCTGGGAAAGGTGGCAGGGGCACTGGCAGAACTGACTGCCGCATGAATGGTACAGCTCTGGCATGGTCCAAAGCCGCACCACATGCAGCAGACAGCACCGCCTCCCCCCCCCCCCGGGGGCAACCAACCAGGCTGCAGCTGCCCTTGGCCCCAGGCATCCCCGCAGCACTGGCCTGCTGGCAGGGGCGGGAGGCCCTCCAGTGTGTGTGGGGGGGGGGGCACCAGTGGGAGGCTCAGGGGCCCTGTGGCCCCTGATCCCATCACTGGTGGCAAGGGCCAGATCTGGCTCTGTGCTGCCAGCGGATCAGACCCTGGGTCAGGGGAGGGTGCCATTGAGGCTGCTTGCCCCAGGTGCCAAAATTTCTCATTCTAGCCCTGGATCCAAGCCTATATTGTTCTGTGTAATGTGGCTGGCCCTTTGGGTCAGGAGACACACTGGCTAGTTGGAAACCAGGAGCTGGAATTCAATAAAGGGGTGCTTTATGCTTTGTTAAGTTTCTTGATAACCAGGGTGGGGAATCAGAAACATGGTTTGTTACTGATAGGAAAACCGGCTTAAAGTGCCACCCATCAGGGTTCAGAGAGACTTTGGCTCTCAGTTTTGCAGCTTGCCCTGATTTTTGCATATTCAGGAGGTTATCACTGGGGAGGCCCTGGTCACACCTGTGCATTCAGAGTGCATGTGATCCAAGGCCATCAGACCATCAGCTTTCTCAGATGCAGTGTGACAACCATGATGGGCCCAGTGAGAGAACTCAATGAGTGATATTAGATCCAGTGCAAGTCACCTTTCGAGATAATGCTGAGCCATACAGCGTACATATGCCTCACAGGGCTCCTGTCCCATTACTTTATAAAGTGCAAATTAAATTAAGCAGAATGGAGCAAACTGACCTAATAAAGAAAAATCTCAGCACCAATAACATTGTGTGGCCTGGGGGAACTGGTTATAAAGAAAAATAGGAATCTGTCTCAATCTTAAAAGACTGCATGAAGCAGCTGTGACAGAATAATCTAGCCTGCCAGCAGTATTTTCCAAGTTCGGTGCCTCTTGGGAATTCAGGCAAAATTCATTTAGCCAAAGAAAGTGCCAAACTGGTTTCATTCATTACACCCTTTTGGAGACTTTGCTTTTGAAAAGTTGCAAAAGGGTAGCCGTATTAGTCTAGCTCAACAAAACAATCAAGGAGTCCTGTGGCACTTTTAAAGAGTAACAAATGTATTTATCGCAGTGGGAATTTCTTCCACGAACGCTCAAGCGCTAAATAAATTTGATATTCTTTAAAAGTGCCACAGGGTTCCTTGTTTGTTTTACTTTTGAAGATTACCTTATGGGATTACCAGTGCACTTGACTCTTTACAAAGCACGGTGGCAGAAATGTTAATGAACACAAATGGAGTTGTAATTGCCATGGATGATATTCTGAGAGAACAACAAAACTCAACACAGTGTTAAGTCTAGTCGCTCTGGACTGAAGATAGATAAGAAGAAAAGGATTTTCCACCTATCTGAAATAGGATTTTTGGGGCAGACGATAAACAAAGATGGAAGCAGTCCTAGTCCTGAGAAAGTAAAAGCAATTCAAGAATTGAACACACCAGGTAATGTATCAGAACTGAGATGCGTACTAAGGATGGTAAACAACCTTGGTTGCACCTATGAGACCTTTCTACAGTCACAAAGCCATGGAATGAACTGTTACAGTCCAACACATCTTGGCTTTGGGGGCCAAATCAAAAAACTTTCAAAAAGGGAGAAGAAATTATCTCAGCTGTTCCAGTACTATGATGTGAACAGAGAGACTGACAGATCTGTACGGACAGTCAAGAATATCCTACAGCAGGAAGATCCATTCCTTGCTCTTCTGTGGTACGGATCAACACTCATAGCAGCTACTTGATATTGTCCAGATGTGACAAAGTGGGAATTCTCTTAATGTTTTGTATGCACTGTGTGCCTCAGTTTCCCCTATAGAATCATAGGACTAGAAGGGACCTTGTGAGGTCATTTAGTCCAATCCCCTGCAGCAAAGGCAGGACCAGCCATTACCCACTACCTAGATGCTGTTGCATCGGTACCCAGGTTGTTGGATAAAGTTATATGGCCATTGCAGAGACCATAGCGAGCAGGTGTGACTGCTGTCTGGCTCCAGCCAATAGTTGGATGCTCTATATCCTGATAACTGATAGTCAGGACCCGTCCTCTCCAAGACCCTACTGGAGGAGTCAGAGAACAAAGAGAAAGGTGAAGGTCAGGTGGCTGGTTTGGCCACGAAAGAGACAAGAGGACAAAGAATGGAGGAGGGGCAATTCGGCATGGCTGAGGATGGGGTGCTGGAGGCTAGTCAGTTTCCTGGTTTGGGACTGGGGGAAAGCCCAGGGCTATGGATCCCGATCCATCATCACCAATCAACCAACCGCCTGCAGCTGTTAACTCAACCCAACCACTTATCTCCAACCAATCAGCCAGCCCTGAATTCTAACCTGACCCATCCCAACTAATGAACCAGTTCCAAGTAACCCTACCTATCCAACCCCAGGTACTATCCCAGCCAAGCCCATCACCCCCAGCCAACCAAGGAATCAACCCAATGAAACAACCAAACCAACTCCAGCTACTAACTCAGTCCAACCCACTCCATCCCAAGCATCAACCTCTAACCAGTCCACCATCCCTAATCCACCCCAAACAAACAAACCATAACCAACCCACTTCAACTACTTTAGCAACTAACCACAACTACTAACGCAACCCAACCTATCATCCCTACCAACTTACCCTAACCGGCCTGCCAGTCACAAACCCACCCCAGCCAACAAACCCTAACCAACTCACACCAACTAACTTTAACCAGCCAGCCACAGTCACAAACCCACCCCAGCCAATAAACCCTAACCAGCTCACACCAACTAACCTTAGCAGCCAGCCCCAACTACCAACCCACCAGAATTAGCCCTAGCAAAGGAACCCAAGTTACTGACCCAACCCACCTTAACCAATTCATCTTAAGCTACCGAAACCAGCCAACTACAACTACTAACCCTATGTACCATCAGAATCTCAAGCAATCAAGCCCAATCCACCACACCAAACAAACTCCACCCACCACTCCATTTTATCCAAAACAAACTCTCATCCCCAGTCCAGCCAATCATCTAATCCAGACCAACCAACCTTCCCAACCCATCCTAACTACCAGCCTCACCCTCCTCTGCAACCCAGAAACCTTAACCAAAACCAACCTCCCCCAACATACTCAACTAACCATAACAAACCCCTGTGATCCCCAACCAACTAACCTCAGCTAATTGTAAGCAACTGTGTTGTCATATTTGCAAGGGCCTGAAGCCGGGATGTGAGCGTGGCTCTGGTGGAACTGTGCTTCCCACCTTGTGGCCACAGGTACTAAAAGGGGAAAACAGTCAGGAGCACTGTGAGGGTGGGAGCACCAAGACAAACCGGCAGAGGGCATCCTCACTGTACGCTGGTGGCCAAAGGTGCTGATCTCATGGCAGGGCGAGCTTGCCCCAAGTGGGATCCACACAGCCAGGGCCGGGAAGAAGAGGTGGCTTCTGATGTGCTTCCTTTCAGAGAAGGAGCAACCTCCTGCCAACAATCCATCCCAGGGGTTGCTGGGTAGCCGCCTACCTTATCTCTCATCAGCAGGGCTCCCTCCCACCCCAGCTACCTGCCCCGTATTCACTGGGGTGATGATCAGGAGCCCAGCTGGCCCATGGGCTGCAGGGATGGATGGATACCCTCTGCTGCTGGCAGGACACAAAGGTCTGGAAGCCGGGTGCCACACCGAAGCCTAGCTGGTCGATGAAGGGTGGCTCATCCTGGCTGTGAATCTGCACCTTGACCCCAGCTTCATAGGAGGTCTCGTCTGCAAGCAGAGCAGAGCATGGGGAGTTACTGAGGTTAAGGGAAAATGAGGTGGGGGCACACCCCGATGTAATGAGCATTGACAGGGTGGAGCAGAGCTCCTTTCTCTTGGGAGAGTTGGCTAGACAATTCCTGTCCTGTGGCATTTCAGCCTGAGGGCAGGGGGGAAGGGGTTTCAGACAGGCCCATCTGCGCTGGCCTAGGGGTTTGTTTGGAGGACAGCCCTGGACCCTGGACCTATCCTCACCAGTGTCTCCCCACACAGGCAGGTACTCCTCCTGTTGGATGTTCAGCATTAGCTCCAGCCCGTTGCCGGCACCGCCCTTGACTGTGGTGAGCAGTTCAGTGCCTGGTGCACCAGAGTTGAAGGTGTAGCACTTCCCCAGACGTGTGAAGATCTGTAGGGGAGAAAGAGCCATGCATGCAGTATCAGTGCAGCCCAGGGAGAAAGTGCCCTGGGCTATGGGGGGGCGGGGGGACCCTAGGTGGAGGGGGATTTCAGCAATTCCAGGACCAGCAAGGACAGGTATGACTATTCTTGTCTGATCCCTGGCATGGCACGTGCCCAAAGTCAATGATGGAGACTCGATAACAACCTTGGAATATGTTTCCAGTGGTGAATTACTCACTGTTACAAATGTACACTTCATTCACCCGCCTGAACCTGGCTAGCTTCAGCTTCTGGCCAGTGGATCTTGAGAGCCCTTTGCCTGCCAAACTGGGGAGTCCAAGCAGCATTAAATATCTGTTCCCCATGTAGATACTTATGGACCATGACCCACTCCCCCCTTAGCCTCTTTGTTAATTTAAATATTTGAGCTGTCTGAGTCAATCACTAGAAGGCATTTTTCTGATGCTTTAGTCTATATTGCGGCTCTTCTCTGAACCTTTTCAATTTATCAACATCCTTCTTGAGTTGTGGACACCAGAACTGGGCCCAGGATTCCAGTTGCATCACATCCATGCCAAATACAGAGGGTATAGGGGATTTATGTTTTATATTAACTGATAGCTGCCCAATGGACTGATTAGAAATCATACCTGTTACTGAAACCGTGACATAAGGTGTAAACCAGTGGTTGTCAAACTTTTTTCCTCAGGACCCAGCTCCGGACCCCTCTGCCATGCGGCAACCCTCCACTGAAGAAAAGCGGCTGCTGCCAGAAAATTGAACAGTGACCATGGTTGCAGGGGGTGTCGGGGGTGGGAATCCCTCATGACTTTCATTCTTTCTCTCGAGGCTCCTATTACATCTCCAAAATCTGCACATCTAATTTGAGATCACCTACATGGACCACACAGAGGGTGATCCCACATGCCATATTCCTGTCTCAAATCAGGAAGTATGTCAAGTCCCTAAAATTGCATGTAGTAGCCTGGAGTGTGTGAAGGGGAGCTCCTTGCAACTGGGGGAGGGTATATGACTGGGTGGAGAGGATGAAAGTGCTGAAACAGGAGAAGGAGGAGAGAGCCAACACCAGGCTGGAAAGAAAGGTCCTGGAAGATCCTGTCTGCTGCTGAGCCTGTCCAAGTGCATCCAGGTCCTGCTCCCTTCTACACTGCCAAATCACAGGACTTGCAGCAACCCCTCTGGGTTCCACTTTCACCTCGGCCTTCATCTGGTCGCTGAGTCTGCAGGAGTTTCCAGGACCACACAATTGTCCCCAACATTGTGACTGAAGGGGTGCTAGCCCTCTCTGTTTGGTCTGGTGAGCCCTGTCACTGTCAGTGTGCATAAGGCAGCAACACAAAGGGGATATCCACTCCCCTTCAGACTGGGACCTTGGTATAACCTGTGTTGCTTCACAATTTCACTCTGCTGTGGGGCACAGTAGTTTCCCAGGACTCCCAGGACTGCCAGGAGACTTGAGGCAATGGTGAGCTTTAGTGCAGTACAGACCTCTCTACCTTGTTCCCTAAGTAAGGTTAAGTCATCCTCCTGCAAGGCCTGGTCTGTGTACAGCATAAACATCTCCTTCCAGCAGATACATCCCTGAGCTGGGTTTTATTCTGTTACTTAGGCTTTCTAATTGTAGAAAAATTACCATACTTTCTAACACAGGCTCCTACTAGAACAGTTTGCTTTTCTCTTCTCTTTTTAATTATTAGTCAAAAAATCTCTGGAAAGAGTTTTTATTAAAAGCTACCCATTATAACTTCTGTTGCAAGCAAGGGAATTCTCAACCCACTGAAAAAAGAGGCAAATCCTAATTTGCAAAAATAACTGCAATTCTCTTGTAAGGCAGGTCTAGAGCCATAGCACTTCTTGTGCTGTCCAGCTGAAAAGGGGTAACTAATCTGCAGGGGTCTTGTATTGCATAAGCACAAAGAGCACAATTAGGCATTAGCATAGTCTCACTGGTGAGTGCAGGGCATGATGGTTAATGGTAACTAGGTTAATTCGATCACAATCTGTCAATATCTGTAATGTTACTGAAAGGAAACATGAAATACTGTCTTTTGTAATATGCTACTCTTTTGATTGTTCAAACTCTGTTTAGGTTTGCTAAAGGGTGAAAAGCCACCATTAGCAATAAGAAACTTGAAAGAGGGACCAGCCCTCTGTTTTCAGCCTGGTAAAAGAAGAAGGGGGGGGGTAGAATTAGCTCAGGCTAGAACTACACCTGAGGCCCTACCTCACCTCTGTCTCACTGTCAAAGGACATCTCAATGACCTGGCTTCTTCTGGAGCCTTTCTTTTGTTGTGTTAATCAAAGCAATTGTTAGAGCTGAAATCACTGAGAAAGGAACCACTGTCTCTCTGAGCTGAAATCACTTAGGAGCAGCAGAAGATGGTGTGAGCAGGTGCAACTGGTGGGCAGTGCCAGTGGCTGGTGGGTGGAGCCAGCAGATGGTGTGAGCAGGCAGCAGATGGCTGGACAGTGGGAGTGACTAGTGGGCGGAGCCAGCAGATGGTGTGAGCACAGTGGGGACAGTGGGCGGAGCCCATGGCTGCTGTGAGCGGCAGCGTGAGTGACCAGCAGGTGGCGCTGGCAGACACCTGGTGTGAGGGACCTTCCCTACATGCCCTGGGAGTTTGTTGGGAAGCCTGTTCTGCACTGATTCTTCAGATCACTGCTGGTGTTGCTGTTGAGTTTATATGCTCTGTTATGCTGTGTGGAGTTTGGGTGGAACTCTCCACCTGCACTGAATTTCCAAATCAGTTCCAGTTTTACTACTGTGCCTTTACATTCTTTTCTATTACTATTAAAGCTCTGTATATTACACTCAGACTCGTGCTTGTGAACGGGGAAGCATTGTCCTTTCAGGGTGCCCAGGAAATCATGCATAATTTCCCAGAAAATCAGGTGGGGGGCTCGAGCCAGTTGGTGTTGTAACATTAGTTGGAAACCCCTAGAAACAGAACCCAGGGCCTTGTTCTACCACCTCGCCTGGCACAAGGGTTATACCCAGATCCCAGAAATGGTGGAAGAAGGGGGTGTTCAAAGTTTTTTCTTTTCTTCATTGAGTCTGTTGATAACAAACACAAAGGTTGCTTGCCAGTGACTTTGGTCCTTTTCATATGAATGAGAGAACCCCAAAGAGATACTGACTCAGAGAGGAGGCATAGAGAGTGTTTCAACAACAATTAGCACCTCATTATTAATCCTAACCACCCTGGCTGCTTGTCTCAATGCTCTCTACTGAAGGCTGATACTATGTTACAACAGGCTGCAGATTAGCCAGATGCAGCCACGTGTCTCCCTGCACATCTGCACTTCCAGCGACCCAATACCTGCGGATCTGCAACCCACTACTGGGTCATGACCTGAACTTTGATGACCACTGGTGTAAACAATTTGGCTGGGAAGCACCAGCATACAGCTAACAAAGGAAAGGTGAATGGAAATAATTCACAGTTAAGTGATAACGAACTACTGTAATGGCCCTGCTAGCAGGCCATTAACCCTGCTGTGGGAAACAGGTGACCTAGCAAGATGGCAGGAGGAAAGAAGGACTTTGAACATTTCATTGGTCAGAACAGTGGGTTACTTACTGGTAACCGTCCTTCTTCGAGATGGGCTGCTTGGATTCATTCAGTAATAGGTGTATCTGTGCCGGAGCATACTATTGGTTGGAACTTTTTGCCATAGCCTGTCAGAAGCAGGCTGGCGGCCACTGCCCCCCCATGCCACCCCATGGCTATATATGTGGCTGCCGCTCAGTCCCGTCCCCAGTTCTTAGGAGTTGCCAACTCCAAAAGCGGGGATGGGGGGAGGGTTCTGAATAAATCCAAGCAGTCCATCTCAAAGAATGATGGTTACTGGTAAGTAAACCACCATTCTTCTTCAAGCACTGCTCGGATACATTCAATAATAGTTGACTGCTAGTTGTGCCAATGGATGGCGGGTGGAGTTGGCTCTTCTGCCTTCAGCACAGCTGTAGTAACCCTTGGGGAGGAAAGGGTTAACACTGTGGTCAGTGAGGCCCAAGACAGCCAATAGGAACAAAGCACAGTTTTTTGAATTGGAACAGCAGCCTGGGCTGTTCCTGTTTTGGATGTAGCAGAGCTCCTGGAAGGATCAGGAGGAGGCCAGAGGGGCCTGGGAAAGAATCCAGCAACATCCTTACCAAAGATAAGTTAAATTTGTTACTGACCAGGTGTGGGTAAAACAAGGAATGTGTTCTTAGACGCGGTCAGGGTATTTTCTTTGTTTTTGGTTTGTTTTTGGATTTCTCTGTGCTGAGCACATGTACCTCCCCCTACTACCCTGTAACTACCTAAGTTAATTCCCAGAGAAGCAACTCTCTGTGTTTTTTATCTGTTCTTTTTAATTAAAGAGTTTACCTTTTAAGTAAGTTCTGGTTCTGTGTCCTCGAAGGGCAAGAGGTTTGTGTGCACATGCCTCAGACTGCACAGGCAGCTACTAAAGGGGACTCTGTTCCAGTTCCAGCTCATATTGCAGCTGGAGTTTAGTCACTTTCCTGAGAGAGGAATGAAGTGATTGCAAGTACCTCACTGGAGGGAATTCCCAAGTGCGCCTTCCTGGGACTCAAGAGGTTTTTTTGCATTTGGGTGGTGGCAGCGATACCACTCCAAGGCCAGGAATGGGAGGCCTTGGAGAGTTTTGAGATCAGGCTTTAAGGCCAGTGGCTTTTAAGGTCTGTTGCAGGCCCCCACCTTCTTCACTCAGGGTGCCAGAGTGGGGAAACAGCCTTGACAACAGCATATCTCTGACATGGGTAGTCACCCAACCAGCAAGGTCCCCAAGGGGTCTGAGGTATTGACCTAAGGACCTCGATTGCAGCAAGGACAGCCAGGGATTTTAGGATCTAACCCAGGGGAGAGAAGTAGGATCAGTTTGCCCGAGCACCAATTGAAGTGCATGGACAGGGCAGCCTAAGGTCACCCTATGAATAAGTGTGGGACAACGCATCACGGGTGTGGTTCCCACTCCTGAAATAAGGAGGCAAAGAAGCTCGACCTGTTGGTCAGGGAGATCAAAAAATCTAAGGTGTCTCTATTTGCTCTACCCGAGAGGGTAGTGGTAGAGGGTTGTATAGGCCAGAGGATTGAGTGTTCTGGCGGCAGCACGTCAGCATGATACGATGAGGGAGTTGACACGGCATTAAGATTGCCAGCCTGTCAGTGGTGGTTACTGAACACTGCAAGAAGCGGTGGGAGGGAAAGAGACCGTCTTCCCCTCAGTCTGGCAGCACAAGGCACATGGAGGCCATGGGTGAGACAAGTGCGTGAATCTGGCGTGCTCGGTGCCCTGCAGCAGGGAAGGGCCACCAGGAGTGGGGGCGGGAAGGACCTAGGTGAGTTCACCTCATCCTAGTTTAAGGAGGAACACAAAAGGCCAAAGGTGACTGCTGACAAGCCCATACAACACACTTATGAAAGACACACCCAGGCTGGCATGGGGAAAGCCAGGTGCTTGACCCACTTTACAGTGCTCTATAGACACAGATGGGACTTCCTATAGGCCTGGAGGATATACCGCAGGCCTATGGGCTTTACCGAAGGCACCGTAATGGGTCCCCTTTTTAGGACTGTTAGCATCCATAATATGATGCTACAAGGAAATGGTATTATTGCTATTCCCCCTCCGCCCTTTATTTTTATCCTCTCTTTTTTTTTGGATTCATTGGCTGGAATATAAGGGGTGAGGAGCTGTTGCAAAACAGGCGAGCCCAAGGGTAGGCTCATGTGCCCCGAGGACCCAGGGTACCAGCCCACACAGCCCATGAAGCCAAACTCCCCCAGTCTACGTGATGCCGTACCACAGGGAAGACCCAGCCCAATATGGCACTGACCCTAAGCTTGGCAAAGCACAGAAGTGTGTATCAGATTTGAGGCTTCCTGTGAGGGCAGGCCACAAGGGAGAAACCGAGGTTTAAGAGAGGAGGAAGGAGTTTCCTCCAATAGGAACGGAGTGAGGATACACCATCCCAATGGGCACACCCAGCAGTCCCTTTCTTAGGGTACTTCCAGTTTATCTGGAGCATCCTCTATAAATGTGCTATTGTTGTTATTAAACCTTACATGGAAATGTGACTTCTATCAAGGGTCAGCTAGTTCCCAAATTCCTGGTCGCTGTTCGGAATTCCGGGTGGGTTGATGTTAGGCTCCATCAAGTGAAAAGGAAACTAGTTGTTGGTATGGCAGGAATATAATGTGCCAAGTCGCAACTACTAAGGCTAGAAGACAGTCATGGCATGGTGAGGAAGAGAGGTTGTACCCACAGGGCTCCTGAGCGAGAGTCTCCCAGAGCTAGGCTGGGTAACTGCGGCACTGTGGCCGTTCCCAGAAGGTGAGCTATATTATAGGCACCGCTGGGAAATGCTCTATGAAACAGTGAGTGGGGCCAGACCCCTATCCCACCTGCAGGAAGGTCTCTGAACCATATGGTGGGACCGAGTGGTGACTGTAGATGTAGTGAGGAGGTGGAGGGACGAATTTTTCCACCTATATCGGATGGTGGGGGGGATGAGGGTCCAGTTGATATTATTATGCCATCTCCTCTGGTTCTCCTTGACCTGAGGATTTCCTGATCTAGGTAGAAAGAAGTGAACACCTTAGGGAGAGAGAAAGGGAAGTTGCACAGGTGCATTTGTCAGGGACGGACCCCCGTATGCAGGGGTTCTGGCCTTAAGTCACTTCCCGGCTATGGTAATCATGAGCCGGGGAAAAGTGGTTCATTGTTCATTGGTGTAGCCTCTTTCCCCTACAGGGAGAAGGAGGGTAGGTAAACGAAGGGTAGAGGCCCCAACTAGTGAGAACTCTCTCAAGCTGTGGACCAGCTGGTGATAAGGAATAAAGGAGGGTTTATCTCTCCACTGGAAAAAGCAAGCAATTGACCAAGTGTTTACACCTGGTGGCTGATCACCGACAGTTGTGTCTGGTACTTGGCAGGCAGGGGTGGTTTGCCTGCTCTCTGGGTTCAGGAAGAGGTTGAAGTACCACGGAGCTGGGAACATAAACCTTGGATCCCTGCTTGGGGATCATTTAGATGCGAACTATATCTGTGCATCAGCTAATTCATGCTGGTGATATAGGGAAGTGATTGGTTAGTGCAGCTTATAAGGAAGGGTGAAGGGCTCCACCCTATGGATAGGGGAGCGAATGCCTTCCAGGAGAGGGGGACGAAGAGAGAGAGATCCCTGTCGATGAAGGGCCCCTCGAACATTTGTTTCGAAGGATAGGGATTTGGAGCTTTGTCCCGGGACAGTGTGCGTAAGCGTCGCTCCCAGGTATAGGAAGGGCACCCAAGGGGAAAAACCCCCATAATGGGGAAAGGTGAAGCAATGGACTCTGACGTGTGGAAGGGAGGCACCACACGTGGAAGCGGGGGAGAGGGGGGCTTTCCCCCTGGTAGATTGGTGGGTATAAGGGCTTGATAGCCATCTGGATTGGAGTCAGACCCAATAGGTAGAGGTAGCCTGAATGGGTTCTGGCCACAGTCTTCCATTCTAACCGTTAAGCTATTAGTGGAGGCTTAGCAACCAGGGGAGTCAAGTCCTCTCAGTCTTTGGAAGTATTAAGGCCCATAGAAGGTATGAATATGGCCTGGGTTGAACCTAGGCCCTGCCCAGGAGAGAGAAGGGGAGAGAGGCTGTCTGTCAGCTCGTAGTAGGGGTCCCCAAGCCAGTGAGCACTCCACGGGGCAGTGGTTTTTGGAACGGTGGTTGGTAGCCAGTCTGGCAGGTTATAACCCATACCACTGGCCAGAGACGTCCCTAGGGGGTGCCTAGGGGTGCGGGGCCCAGGGCAAATGGCCCTCTGCGGGACCCCCCTAACCCCTGACACTGAGGGGTGGGGCTAGCCAGCCCAGGGGAGTGGCAGACCCCTGCACCGCCCCCCCCATGCCAGGGACCAGGTGAGTGGGCGAAGGGGCAGTCCGCCACCGCAGCACTGCGGGTCTGCTCCCCCCCACGCACTGTGCTCTGGGCTCCCTGCCGGAGCAGCAGGCAGGAGGCGGGGGGGGGGGGGAGCAATACTAACTCCGTGCTGCCTTCCACCCCCTCCCTGCTGCTCCGGCATGGAGCCCAGAGCAGCTCGCGTGGCGGGGGGGGTGGCAGACCAGCAGCGCTGCGGCGGCAGACCGCCCTTTTGCCTGCTCACCTGGTCCCTGGCAGGGGGGGGGGGGGGCGGCAGGGCGGCCATGCAGGCCCCCCCAAAGCACGGGGCCTAGGGCAGCTGTCCCTTTTGGCCCCCCTTAAGGACAGCCCCGCCGCTGGCCAGCAGGCCAGGATCCCCTCCCTGGAATTGTGGGGGAGGCTGTAGACGGGGGGGTCCTCAAACTGGATTTCGAACAGAAGTTGTCGTGGTGGGGGATTAACTCTCCCCCGCTGTTGCTGGGGAGGGAGGATGGTGTGTTACCGGGCCTTCTGGGGCTGGAGGATGTGGAAGAGTCCCCACGTGTAGAAGGCCCAGATATTTTAAATCCCCACTAGGATCATGAGCGGTACCCAAGACAGCAGAGGTCTCTGGTGGAAAGAGGGCATTCCCCCCTAAGAAAAGGTCAAGGGCCACCTGTTGGGTGGCCGGGGACACTCTCACTTCCCATAGCCACGCTGCATGATGCAGGGTCACAGCTGAGGCCACAGTGCAGGCTGCTGTATACGCTGCATCCCAGGCTGACAAGAGGAGGTCCTGGGAGGCTATTTTACCCTCCTCAAGGAAGGTATCATACTTTTCCCTTGCCTCTAATGGGAGTAGATGTCTAAATTTATTTATTGACTCCCACACACCCAGAATATATCTGCCTACCAGGGCCTGATTATTTGCAACCTGCAACTGGAAGGCCGAGGAGGAGTATACCTTCTGGCCCAGCAACTCCAGCTCCTTTGCATCCCTCAATGTCAGGAGGGAATCGCGGGGAACCTGCCACAGCCCTAAAGCCGTCTCTACCACTGCTAAAGATGGGGCTGGGTGGTGGATGAGCGAGGGGAACTCGGACCCTGGGACTCAGTACTTGAGGCCTGCCATATTTGAAACTGGTGAGATGGAGCCTGGGGTTTGCCAGCGAGATGAGGCCAAATCCCAAATGCTGGGGTGGAGGTGCACCATGACTGGTTCCGCTGCAGAGAACACTGGTCCGAATAAGGTGTCCGTGGGCCCTTTAGAGGACTGGACCTCCATTCCCATGTGGGCGGACACACGGCGCAAGAGGTCAAAATGCGCCGATAGATCCCCCATGTAAGAGCACAGCACCAGATTTAAAGCCCTCACTGGTGCCAAGTGGGACGGTACTGGCGTGGCTGCACTCCTGTGGGGACCATTCTTGGGGGCAGTACCGAAAGGGCAATGGCACCGAAGGCTGGCACCTGGGCCATTTGGAGCCCTTTGGGCTGGAAGAGGGGGAAACGTCTCGGGACCCTCGAGGTGGTACCAGAGACGGCAGAGTGATATGGTGCTGGGGGGATGGCTCAACGGTACCAGGACTCAAAGAGGTAGTGGGCTCTGGTGTTGGAGAGCCTGGCCCTGGACACGGAGAAGGGGTATGGTGCCGTTTATGCTGTGCCCAGACCTTCAAAATGAAGGCTGTTCTCCCTCTTCTAGCAGACACTGGAGAGTGAGGTGTAGGCAGTAGGAGGAGCACCCTTGCTGCTTCAACTGCCTCCGGGGTCATCGGCATTGGCACCGACCCTGCTCAGTCCTGAGGGGAGCCTTGTGTTGAAGACCCGGAGTGGTGCTGGTGCCACAGTTCCGATATCGGTACTGAGCTGGTCCTGCGTCCCCTATAGGCATGGTGGTGGATGAGTTCCGGTGCCAAGCTGGCACACGGTGCCGAGGGAGACCCCGAGGCCTCGGGGGAAGAGTGCCGAGCCTTCTTGGAGGCCAGGACACGGCGCCTTTGCTCCCTGTCCTCGATTGTCCTTGGTTTAAGGGACAGGCAGATGGAGCAAGCAGTGACTATATGGCTTTTGCATAGGCACCAGAGGAACTTCTTGTGGGTATTGTCCCACTGGAAGGCCTTGCAGCATTTGGCACAGGGTTTAAACCCCGGCATGGTGAACGGCATAAGAGTGCGACGTTCCGGCCTGAGAGGGGAAAACTTCGGTGGAACTAGGTCCACGAATAGGTGCTCCCAATCGAGCGAAATGCTCATAAATGAACGAAGAAACAGGTTACTTGTGAAGTGCAAGGAGCAGACAGTTCCACAACCGACACTAAGGTGGAAGAAATGAAACTGGGGAGGGGGGGGGTCGGTGGCAGCCACATATATAGCCACGGGGAGGTGTGGGGGACGGTAGCTGCCTGCCCTCTTCTGACAGGCTAGGGCAAAAAGTTCCGACCAATCATGTGCTTGGGCACGGATACACCTACTACTGAATATATCCGAGCAGCACTCGAACACAAACGGAGAATTACTTACCTGTAAACATCCTTCTTTGAGATGGGCTGCTCACATACATTCAGACATAGGTATCTACATACCGCAGAGCATGGATGTCAGAATCTTTTTGCCCTAGTCTGTCTCCGTAGGATCAGTGGCCAACACCCCCTCCACCCTGCACACCAGCACCATATAAAGGTGGCCTTGGCCCTGCCCCACCTCAGTCCCCTTTTTCCATTAACTCTGAAGAGCAAGGACAGAGGACGGGTATGTAATGTATGTGAGCAGCCCATCTCAAAGAAGGAAGTTTACAGGTAAGTTACCCTCCATTCCTCTTCGGGCGCTGCTCACATCCATTCTGATGTAGGTGACTCACAAGCCGTGATTAGGATGGTGGGCCTAGAGTTTCCCACTCGGCGGATGGCTCTGCCCAGCGCGTCGTCTCTTGTCTGTTGGACAACGATGTAGTGTGAGGCAAAGGTATGTACTGAGGACCATGTTGCCACTTTGCAGAACTCTTGGATAGGGACCTGTGCAAGAAAGGCCATCAAGGATGCATGTGCTCTAGTTGAGAGGAGTGCCTGCTCCCTGGTAACAGCCCTTGATACAGCTCGCTATCCAGGACAAGATTCGCTGAGTTGTCACCTCATGGCCCCTCATGCGCTCTGCCACCACCACAAACAGCTGGGATGACCTACGGAAGGGCCTTGCCTGTTCAATGTAAACTGTGAGTGTCCACTTAATGTCAAGGGTGTGCCATCTTCTCTGATTCTCCATGACCTGTGGGTCAGGGAAGAATACTGGGAGGCAGATGTCCTGATTAATGTGGAACGGGGATACCCCCTTAGGAAGACAGGCTGGATGGGGGTCTTAGCGGACCTTGTCCAGATGGGACACTGTGCATGGGGGTTCTGAGGGGAATGCTCTGATTTCTGAAATCCTGGCTGAGGTGCGCACCATCAGAAAGGACACTTTTTCTCAGAGGGAGAAACATTTCCACTTAGCCCCATACACCTTCCTGATGTAGGGTTCCTTGCTCTCAACCAGTACCTTTTGGACCTTGTCTGAACAGGCCTGCTCAGCTAGATTTAGCCATGTAACCTCCATGCCATCAGGTGCAGGACCCCAGGTTGGGGTGTCACAGATGGTTGGAGTCCTGAGTGAGCAAGTCCACCCTGAGTGGAAGGGTTATGTGCGGCTCCCCTGAGAGGTTGATGAGGGTGGTAAACCAGGGTTGGTGCAGCCAAGCCGAGACTATCAGGATCATGGCTTCCCAGTCCCTTTTTATCTTCAGCAGGATCCTGTGGATCAGAGGAATGGGCGGGAAAGCACGCAGTAGGGGCCCCTCCCAGTTGATCATGAAGGCATCCGAGATGGATCCCAGGTCCTTGCCCCTGAAGGAGCAAAACCACCTGCATTTCCAGTTCACCCCGGAGGTGAATAGGTCTATCTGTGGGGTGCCCCAGAACCTGAACAGGTGGTCCACTAACTCTCTTTGTAGGGACCGCTCAGGTTGGGGGACAAATTTCCTGCTGAATAAGTCCACCTGGGTGTTGCTCATTTTGGGCAGATGAAAGGCTATGGGAGTGAAATTGAGCCTTAATGCCATCTCCCAAAGGTGGGATGCCTCCACACGCAGCACTGTAGAACATGCACCCCACCCCCCCGGCGGTTAATATAAAACATGGCCATCACTTTATCTGTTAGTGTTTACAACATCCTTCCTCTTATCCTCTGAAAACACCCCACATGTTAGGCATACTGCTCTCAACTCCTTCACATTTATGCGGAGGTCATGATGCCTTTGGGACCATGAGTCCTGTGTTTACAGGCACCCTGAGAGGTGGGGTCCCCACCCTAGGCCTGACGTGTTTGTGGTCAGGTGAGTGATGGGCTCAGGGCTTCGAATGGTGCCCCCTGGAGAGCAAACCGAGGGTACTGCCAGATCAACAGGGAGTCCACTATATCGCCTGGGATGGTGACCACTCGGTTTAGGGGGTGAATTCGTGGATGAAGGACAGTTGCCAACCATGTTTGTAGGGGACTCATGAGGAGGCACACTGTCCTTATTATGTAGGTGGAGGCCGCCATGTGGCCCAGTAACAGCAGGTAGTGCCTTGGTGTTGTGGTGGGAGAGAGGTTCGTGTCTAAAATGATGGATGAAATGGACTGAAACCTTGACAGAGAAACAGAGGCATGGGCCTTTATCAAGTCTAACTGAGCCCCAATGACCTCTATCCTCCTTGTGGGGGTGAGTTTTGATTTTTGTACTTTTAGTAGGAGGCCCAGGCTGTTGCACAGATTTCAGACCGCCTGGATGCTGTGCTGGACCTGCTGTTTGGACGTTCC
This sequence comes from Podocnemis expansa, assembly GCA_007922195.1. Lineage (NCBI taxonomy): Eukaryota > Metazoa > Chordata > Testudines > Podocnemididae > Podocnemis > Podocnemis expansa. The sequence continues at coordinate 796,330 of ML682284.1, read as the reverse complement.
CCTTATCAGCCAATCGTCCAGGTAGGTGAAGATGAGGACCCCCTGTTTGCTTAAGTGGGCTGCTAGCACTGCGATACACTCTGTGAAGACCCTTGGTGCTAAGGACAGACCAAAGGGGAGAGTGGTGAACTGGTAGAGAACCCTGCTCACCAAGAACTGAAGGAATTTTCTGTTTTTGTCTTATTGAGATATGAAAATAAGCATCCTTCAGGTCGAGGGCTGCGAACCAGTCCCCTGGTTCTAACAAAGGCATAATCTGAGACAGGGAAACCATTCTGAACTTTATTTTCCTTAGATGTGTGTTGAGGGCTGTGATAGCTAAGATGGGGCGCAGACCTCTGCTCGACTTTGGGACCAGAAAGTAATGGGACTAACCCCCCCACAACACTTGTGTTGGGGAACTTCTTCTATTGCCACCAGAGCCAGGAGTTTTCAGCACTCCTGTCTTAACAGAGTTTTGCTGGAGGGGTCCCCACTTCTTAGTGGAGGGGCTGGATTTCAGGCCTACGGTCTGGATTTAAATTGTATGGGGTAACCCTCTGAAATGGTTTCTAGGACCCACCGGTGCAAAGTTATCTTGGTCCATTGTTGCCAAAAGGGGGCCAAGTGGTCTTGAAAGAGCAGGGGTACTCCAGGGATTTTGGTGCATACGCATCCCTCGATCAAAGAGTCAAAATCTATGTCTCTGCACTGGTGCGCATGTGTTGCCTCCCTGGCACAGGGCTTGGGAGCCACCCTTTGCCCAGGGACCTCATACCTCTCTGCTCCAATCCCTGTCCCCCTTCTCCCAAAAGGGCAGTAGGACGTCTGGAAAGGTCAATGCTGGGACCCTTGTTGCTGCTGGGGTTGTTGCTGTTGCTGCAGTTGTTGATGTTGTTGTTGGGCACGAAAGGACTGCCTGCCATCTATAGGGTATACATGCCCAGCGACCTCAGTGTGGCATGGGAGTCCTCCATTCTGTTCAATTTGGCATCTGTTGACTCAGCAAACAGCAGGGGCCCTTGGAAGGGAAGGTCTGGTAATGCTGCATTGGGGAGGCCTGATCCTTGTAACCAAACCAACCTCCGCAAGGTGATGGCTGAAGCCACTCCATGACTTGCCATGTTGGTGGCGTCCCAGGAGGTCAGGAGTGTGTTCCTGGCTGCCAGTGGGACCTCCTCCAGTACAGTGGTGTAGTCATTCAGTCTTTCAGGAGGAATGAAGTCCTTAAAGCTTTCCATCAACCTCCAAAGTTAAAAACTTATCTCCCCATGATGGCTTGATGGTTGGCAATGTAGAGTTGTAGGGCAGTGGTAGAATATATTTTCCTGCCAAAAAGGTTGTTTCTTTGACTGCATTCACTGCTAGGGACCCCACTGTAGGGTGGTTGAAAGGAAGCTGAATTTGTCTGCCAAGACGTGGTACTTCTTCTCTGCTGTCTTTGACACTGCGGGAATTGAGGCTGGGGTCTGCCACCCGGCCTCTGTGATTTTGAACACTCCCTTGTGGAGCAAGACAGCCACTCTCGCGGGAGGGTTAAGTCCAGATTGGCAGCCATCCACATCAGAAGGACCTGATGTGACTGAGAGTCATCCCTGGATGACAGTGAGCTTTGGTAGATTACCTCATCTGGAGAGGACAAGGTTAGCAACCTAGAGGTGCCCTGCTGGGATCCTGATGGGGCTGTACCCAGGTTTGAGTCCACCTCGGAGTCGCCCAGCCCTTGAGGCTCCCTAGGCGAGGCTGACTATGAAGAGCCCTGAGAAGCCAAGTCCTCATGGGAGTGGGCCCCTGAACCCCAGTGGGATGCTTTTGAGGTCCAGTCCTTTAATGTTCTGAGCACCAAGTCCCTCTCCGGTGCCAAACCCCTTGGTGCTGAGTAGCATCTATCCTCCCCGTGCCGACTGCAGCGCAGCAAATGTCCTCTCTTATCCGTCAGTGCCAAGGCGGAAAGGCATGGCCTGGCATGTGCTCGTGCCAAAGGTGTTGTGTCCCTGTTCCTCGAGTCATGGTGTCAAGGAGAGGATGGAGAGCACTTCCTTCTATGCTTACCAGCAGGTTTGGGGAACATGGCCACTGATGCTGCTGGGAAAGATGACCACTGGTGCCAGCGTCCAGCAATGAGGTCCTCAGATTGGGACAGGGACCTGGTTCGGAGGGGTCTTGCAACCAATGCAGAGTGTTCCCTGGACAAAGATCATTGGGAGAACCCCATGCCTCTCTTGGCACCCCATGCTCCAACCCTGATGACAAGGAGTCGATGCTCCCCTCGAGGTGGTGCTGCGTGGTAAGGACCTTGAGGTCCACAGCGGAGTGGGGCTGAGCCTCTGGTCCCCTAATTATTGATCAGAGGAGCTCAGGGTCTCCGCTCAGTGCTGACCGAAAGCAGCATGGTGCCGGGCTCAGACCCATGCTGTGGCCTCCAGTGCCGGGGTTTCCAGTTCGGTGTCAGATTCCAACCCGGTCTTAGGAGTTGCAGGCCGCTTACCCCTGGGTGCTGCTAGCTCTCCACCAAGGGGATCGGTAAGTCCAGGAGGGCCTTGGTAGATTCGCACATGTCCAGCATGGCAGGGGATACCAGTAAAGGCCCTGAAGACTTATGTGGTGCCAGCACCGGGGATCGTGATCAGCGTTGGTGCCACGGTTTCTCTTTGGGGCGGGCAAACCCAGTGGATTCCAAGTCCAAGCGAGCCTTCTCATGCTCTGATGCCAGGGAGCTGAGCCAAGGTGGGGCCAGTGCCAACTGGGCTTGGACTGTTGAGGTCCCATCCCAAGGGCAGGTGCTTGGTCCCGGGGTGGGGCACAGGGCCTCTTCCACGACTATGGAGCGTAGCCAGTGATCCCTTTCTTTTTGGGTCCTTGGCTTGAAGGATCTGCAGATCCTGCACTTATTGGCCCTATGGTCTTTGCCCAGGCACTTTAGGCATTTTTCATGAGGGTCCACGATCAGGAAGGCATTCCCACAGCTGGTGTGGGCTTAAACCCCAGCATGGAAGAGGTGGTGCCAGTGCACATGGGACTCTGAGGAGGGAAAGTATCTGAAGCTCCCTTGGATCTCCCCAAACTCAGAGGGAAGACTGAGATGAAAAGATTTTTCCAGAATGGAGAGAGAAAGACACTGTAGGCGCTTGCCAAATTGCAAGAGCGGGCAGTTCCAAACTGTTGCGAGTGGGCGGAAAGAAGGAACTGGGGGGGGGCACTTTTAATATGGTGAGGTGTGCCGGGCGGGGGGGGGGGGTTGCCTCTGATTCTACAGAGACAGACTAGGGTGAAAAGGGTCCGACATCCATGCGCTGTGGCACGTAGACACCTACATCTGAATGGATGTGAGCAGCACTAGGAGAAGAATTATATTTGGTACCCAGATGATTCCTAAACAACAAACATGAGCGGTTTGATTATATGCTGTATAGTAAGTATAATCCAATCACGTAACCTGCACATTAAGGATATTGAAACCATGTATGGATTTAGGCATGATGTAACCTGTTGTATTATGTGTGCACCTGTTGCATTATGTATGCTGTATTTAGCATGTTCAAAAGTATATATGTCTTGTGAACTCTGTATTCTGAGCTTGCTTACACTGCTCCATGCAAGGATGTGGCTACTTCCCACTAGGTTAAATGTGTAAGTGGAACAAGCAGGTTTAATTAAAGGCACAATATACCCATCCTGTTCCTGGGTGGACCTGATCCTTCTTGTCTTCTAACAGAGAAAAATAACCTCTCTCTGCTCCTACATGTGATTGTCCCATTCAGGCACCCCAGGATCCCAGGAAGCCTTTTGGCCCCAGCACTGCACTGGGAGCTAAAGCCAGCAGGGAGCAGGGGACTGACCAAGCAGGGACTAGTGCAGAGGTGGAAAAGCTGCAGACATGATAGCTGCTGAGCACTCTGAATGGCTGGGGCAATGGGACACATTCAGTAGGGCTGCTAAGCCCCACTCAGGGTCTGTCTAGGCTGAAAAGTAAGCCCAGAGTCAATGGCACTGGAGGCAGCAGAGCTGGTAGAGAGGCTGAGGCTTGAGGATCTATACAAAACCTTACCCTACAGTAACAATGTCCCAACATGGGCTCTGATTGTCCACACTGCAGCACACAGACTGCATCAACCGAACCACAGCCCATAATCCCCAGCACCTGCCTGCAGTGTAGTTGCTTCAGCCATGGGACCATGCTGCATTGAACAGACCCTGGCTGGCTACCCTGCCTGTTCTTGGAAATTGGAACATCGACCAGCACAGCTTGCCAAGCTTTCATAGATTCACAGCTGATGAGGGTTGGAAGGAATCTCAAGAGGTCATCTAGTTCCTTCAATCCCCTCACAGCAGGATCAACCCCAACTAAACCATCCCAGCTGGTGCCTTAAAAAACCCTCAGGACTGAGATTCCAACACCTCCCTATGAACCCCTCTCTAGTGCTTCACCAACCTCCTAGTGAAAAAGTTTTTCCTACCATCTAACCCAGACCTTCCTCATTGCAACTTGAGACCATTGCTCCTTGTTCTGTCACCTAGTACCACTGAGAACAGCCTAGCTCCATCCATCCCAGGCCCGCACCCCCACCTTCAAGTAGTTAAAGACTGCTATCAAATCCACCCTCATTTTTCTCTTCTGCAGACTCAACAAGCTGATTTCCCTCAGCCTCTCCTTATAAGTCATGAACTCCAGCCCCCTAATCATTTTTGTGCCCTCTGCTGTACTCTCTCCAATTTGTCCACATCCTTTCTGTAGTGGGGACCCCAAAACTGGACACAATACTCCAACTGTGACCTGACCAGTGCCAGCCAGAGAGGAAATAATCACTTCCATCTGCTGGCCATGATCCTACTGGTGCAGCCCAATATGCTGTTACCCTTCTTGGCAAAAAAGGCATACTGCTGACTCATATCCAGCATCTTCTTCACTGTAATTCCCAGGTATTTTTCTACAGAACTGCTGCCAGTCAGTCCCCAGTGTGTAGCAGTATGTGGGCTTCTTCTGTCCTAAGTGCAGGATTCTGCACTTGTCCTTGCTGAACTGCATCAATTTTTTTTGGCCAAATCCCCCAATTTCTCTAAGTCACTCTTTATTTTATCCTTATCCTTCAGCATATCTAACACTGCCCTCAGTTTAATGTCATCTGCAAACTTAAGAAGGTGGCAAACCACCCCAGCCTCCAGATCATTAATAAAGATACTGAATAAAACTGTCAAACCAGTCACAAGAATGACCCCAGGGGCACTCTGCTTGATTCTGGCTTCCCGCAAGAGGCTAAACAAGCCAAGCACCTTGAGTCTTGTCTCATAAGCCAGGTTTTCCATTCCACAGACCATCCTTGTAGCCCTTCTCTGCACCTGTTCCTATTTGAATTAATCTTTTTTAAACATAGGGGACCAGTACTGTATGCAATATTCCAGATAGGGTCTCACCAGTGCCTCGTATAAAAACACTAACACCCCCCCACCTCTATTTGAAAGACACCCCCCCCCCGATACATCCTAAAACTGCATTAGCTTTTTTCATGGCCACATCGCATTTGCGGCTCACAGACATCCTGCGATCAGCCAGTACTCCCATGTGCTTCTTCTCAGTCCCTTCCAATTGATGCGTCCCCAATTTATAGGAAAAAATCTTGTTATTTGTCCCTAAATGCATGACCTTGCACTTCCCATTATTAAATTTCATCCTGTTCCTGATACTTCAGTTTAAAAGCTCATCCAGATCTTTCTGTATGACATCCCGATCCTTCTCTGTATTGGACTTGGTGTCATTTGCAAACTTAATTAGCATGGTCCCACTTTCTGTGCCAGGGTCAGTGCCAAAAAGGTTAAATAAGATTGGTCCCAAAGCTGATCCCTGGGGGACTCTATTATTAACCTCCCTCCAGCTTGACAGTTCACCTTTCAGTATGACCTGCTGTAGCCTCTCCTTTGACCAGTTCCTTATCCATCTTACTATCTTCATATCAATCCCCATCTATGGTAACTTCCCTATGTGGAACTGTATCAAATACCTTGCTGAAATCTAAGTAAATTAAGTCCACTGCATTCCCATTACCTAAAAACTCTGTTATGCTCAAAAAAGTAGATCAGGTTGGTCTGGCACGATCTACCTTTTGTAAAACTCTGTTGTATTCTAACCCACTTACTGTTATCCTTAAATACTTTCTCCTTCAAAATTTTCTCCAAGATGTTGCATACTACTGAGGTCAGACTAACAGGCCTGTAGTTACCTGGATCGCTTTTATTCTGTTTCTTGAAAATAGGTACTATACTAGTGATTCTCCAGTCATATGGCACAAAGCCCCAAGTTTACAGTCATTAAAAATCTTTGCTAATGGGTTGATAATTTCATGAGCCAGTTCCTTTAATATCCTTGGATGGAGATTATCCAGGCCACCCCAATTTAGTCCCATCCAGCACAAATGGTAATTTCCACATTCATGACCTCATCCCCATTAGCTACCCTATCTCTATCCCCAAGCTCGTCATCATCCTCATTAAAAACAGAGGCAAAGAACTTATTTAGACATTCAGCCATGCCTAGATTATCCTTGACCTCCACTCCATCGTAAGTGTTAAGCAAACCCACTTCTTCCTTTTTTGTTTTCTTCCTATTTATATGGCTAAAGAACCTTTCACTACTGGTTTTAATTCCCTTTGCAAGATCCAGCTCTGCTTGACTTTTTGCCTTTCTCACTTTATCTCTGTATGTTCTGAACTCCAAGAGGTAGCTTTCCTTGCTGATTCCTCCCATCTTCCACGCTCTGCAGGCTCTGTGCTTCCTCCTAATCACCTGTCTGAGATGCTAACTCATCGAGCTTCGTCTACAGCTCTTGCCTATGAATTTTTTCCCCTTCTTCAGAATGTAGGCTTCAGATAGTTTCTGTGACTTTGATCACTACTTGTTAAGCCCGATGATCTAGCCAGCTTGCTTTCCACCTTATAATCCAACCCATACTTCTGAAACTTGCTAACTGAGGGAGAGTCTAATAAAAGCTTTGCTGAAGTCAAGGTATATCACATCCTTTGCTTTCCCCATAAGCACAGAGCCAATCACCCCCACCACACAAGGCAATCAGGTTGGTCAGCCATGACTTGCCCTTGGTGATGCATTGTCCTGGGAGTAGGGGCACTGCAACCACTGCTCCCAAGAGTTAAAAATGGGTGGTGGTGGTCAGGGATTCCCTCCAAAGGGGGATGGAGTTAGCCATCTGCCATCCAGACCAGGAAAAGTGAAAAGCATGCTGCTTGTCTGGAGCTAGAATTTGGGATGTGACAGAGAATCTGCTGAGATTCATCAAGCCTTCAAACTGCTACCCCTTTCTACTGATCCATGCGGTCACCACTGATACAGCCAAGAATGATCTTGAGCACATTACTGAAGACTATGTGGCCCTTGGAGGGAGGATAAAGGAGTTTGAGGGGCAGGTGGTGTTCTTGTCCATCCTTCCTATTGATGGAAAAGGCCCGGGCCGAGTCCGTTGCATTATGGAAACAAACACATGGCTATGCAGGTAGTGTTGAAGAGACAGTTTTGGCTTTTTTGACCATGGGATGTTGTTCCAAGAAGGAGAACTGCTAAGAAGGGATGGGATTCATCAAACAAAGAGAGGGAAAAACATCTTCACAGGCAGGCTGGCTAACTTAGTCAGGATGGCTTTAAACTAGGTTTGCTGGGGGATCAAGTCCTAGATGCTGAGATGACTGAGAAAGAAGGACACAGGGAGAAAACTGAAGGAGGAAGGTACAACAGGGGAGGCAAATGGCAGGAGAAAGTAGGGCAATCAGCCTAGTATCTTAGGTGCCTGTACACAAATGCAAGGAGCCTGGGAAGCAAGTAGGAAGGATTGGAAGTCCTGGCATGGTCAAGGAACTATGACATAATTGGAATAAGAGATGTGGTGGGACAGCTTGCATGACTAGAGCGCTGCCATGGACGGGTGTTAATTTTTTGGGAAGGACAGGCAGAGAAGATGAGATGGAGGAGTAGCACTATAAGAGTCGTATGACTGCTCAGAGCGCCACTATAAAACTGGAGGCAAGCTTAGAGGACAGTGCAACAAGGGTGATGTTGCAATCGGTGTCTGCTGTAGACCGCCAGATCAGAAGGAGGAGGTGGATGAGGCTTTCTAGGGACAACCAGCAGAAGTTCCCAGACCACAGGTCTTGGTTCTCATGGGGGACTTCAATTACCCTGACATTTGCCAGGAGGGCAATACAGCAGTGAACAGACAATCTAGGAAGTTTTTGGAGAGTGTTGAGGACAACTACCTGGTACAGATGCTGGAGGAACCAACTAGGGGCCTTGCACCTCATGACCTGCTGCTCACAAACAGAGAATAATTGATCAGGGAAATGGGAGTGAATGGCAACCGGGGCAGCAGCGACCATGAGATGGTAGAGTTCCTGATCCTGATCAAAGAAAGAAAGGAAAGAATCACAAAACCACAGTGTGATGCTGCCTGGGTCTAGGGAACTGTTTATGATTATTTTTCATATTAATATTTCATATTTGCAATAATCCATATGTAATATGCCATGTTTGGTACCAATAGAAAGGTTGTGGTCTGCTAGGAATGATCATATCGCTTATATGTAGGTGTCAAATCTGTATTAGAAATTCGGAATAGGTTTGTTCTATTTATGTTCCAAGTTATTTGATTCTCAGGCAATCCCAAAGAGGGTGTCTGCAAAACCACTGTCCTCTTAATGGCCCACTAAGGGAGCTTCTAGCTACAGTAGGCCTAGGAAGAAACCTGTTTGATGAATCACCCAGACTAACCATCTGACTCAACTCCATTTTGATTTGGCAAGGACTCTAAGAGCAGGTGGAAAGCTAAAGGTGATAAAAGGCAGTGGCCCCATCTCCATTCTGTCTTCAGTCTGCAACATGCCATCAACACCATCCTCTGGAATTATTCTGCTGCACTGAGGCCCACCCAGGTGCTGGGTGTATACCAGAGGAATTGGCCTAACCTGCAAACTGCAAATTCTTCAAGGTGGTATTTTGGGTAAGGTCCAAGCCTATATTGTTCTGGGTGATGTAGCTGGACCTTTGGGGTCAGGAGAACCTATTTCTTTAAGGGACCTAGTGACTAGACATGGACCAGAGGAGCTGATGTGCAACAAAGGGGGGATGTTTTTATTTTGTTATGCTTCATGATGACTGGTGTGAGGAAGCATGTTTTGTTACTGATCGGGAGACTGGTTTAAGTATCACTCATCAGTGTTTGGAGAGTTTGGCTCTCAGTTTTGCAGTTTGCTCTGACTTTGGCATATTCAGGAGGTTATCCCAGGACTCCCAGGTCACACTCCCCTCAGTCCAAGCAGTTCCTACAGGTTGTGGCAGGTCAGGACCAAGGGCAGTGTCTACCTAATCTGGGAAAGAGCCAAAGGACAGGGAAGGAGTTAGGAGAGGGTTCTGGTGGGAAGGGGCAGTACTGTGGCATGGGTTTGGAGAGTAAGCCATCAGAGCATGGCTCTGTGCTCCCCTCAGTGGGTGCTGCTGTAACCTCTAGTTAGTTTGACTTCCTTCCTGGGAATTCCTTCAGACTGGAAAGCAGGGTGCTGGGCCTTTGGCACATGGAGGGACTCCCTAGGGCCCTTCCAGAGAAGGGGGCTCCCATAGGGGGAGTTCAAGGTAGACCAGGGGTCAGAGCTGCCGAAGATGGATTTGGGAGCTGGCTGAATTCCTGTGTGGAGACCCAGGGTGGACTGGAGCAGACTCCACAATGGCACAGTCCTGATCAGCAGTGACTAGAGGGGACCCAGGCATGATTCCTCCATCACACCTGGCTCCCAGCCCAACCATCTGCTCTAATCACTAGACCCCACTGTACCCCAGAGCTGGAACTGAACTTGGGAGTCTGGGTGCCCAGTCCCCTTCTCTTTCAGACCCTATTGCCCCAGCTCTTCCTGCACTGGGAGGGAACCCTGGAGTCTAGGCCCCCAGTCCCTTGTGAAAATGAGAGCTCTGGAGATGGCGCAGGGCTGGGGCTGAGTCTTTCCTGGTGGCTCTCTGGGGCAGGAGACAGGGACAGCTGGTCCCCAAGGTGGAGCTGCTTGGGACTTTCCTAGTTTTTGCTGGTTCTGACCACTAGGCACTGCTGCTGTCAGCTGGAGACTGCTCCATGGGGGGGCAGGGATCAGAAAGTCAGAGATTTCAGGCCCTGCCACCGATCTGTCCACCTGTCTGGCCTCCCACAGAGCCCAGAGCAGGGCTCTCTGCAGAATTTCTGGGCCCGGCACAGCCCAGCCAACTGAGCCTGAGGAGGGATGGCTGAACGCTACCTGACTTGGATTCACTGACCCTGTGTGATGGAGACACCCTCATGCTCACTGTCAGTTGTTTCAGTAGGGTGACCCTCCCAGTGAAAGTCTGCATCTCACTCCCAGCCAGACCGGGGCTGGTTCCAGACCCTGGCCCCTGATATGTGGCCCTCACAGCCCATGACGGAGACCCAGGGTGGGAGGCAGATGCCCTCTGGCTCTGAGGCAGGTAGGGGGTTTCACAGGCATGCCTATGCTGGGTACAGAGCCTGGTGCATCCTGGGAAAGGAGAGGTCCATGGACCACATTCCTCACCTGGGGCACCTCAAAATGGCCAATAGGTCCTGGGTGGAGACTGGTCACCCCAGCGTGCTGACTCCAGGGCCATTGGGCGTAGGTCCACCACCTGGGACCTGACCCCCATGAGGGAGACAGGAGAAGATGCTGTCCTGGCAACTCGGCTGCACAGGTAAGGGAGGGGAGCCATCACCATGGCAACGGCTGCACAGAAAGAGGGGAGCTGTCACCATAGTAACGAAGCATCCATGGAAGGGGAGCAGAGGGAGGCAGGAGCCGCCTCCTTGCCCATCTGTGTCCAGCCTCCGCTCACCTGCCCTCCATGGAAACAGCTGCGCCCGTTGCTCCCTGTAGCCCAGCCCCACCACCCTGCACCCTTGGCCCCTTGCAAAGGTCCCAGCCCCAAATGCTGCTGGGCTCCAGCGCCAGCTCTGCCCACCCCATTATTTGGGGACAGCTCAATCCCGGGGGTGACTCACTCGCTGCAGCAAGCTGGGACGAGCTGGGCCTGGAGTAGCCAGGAGCTCCCCCCATGGCCAGCGCCCCAACCCACCCCCCCACAGTGTCCCCTGCCTGGAGCAGCTATGGGTTGTACACAGCCCCTACCTCACACCTAAGCATATACTGTCTGTGTGGATGTGGTCCCTGTGGCTCCCCCCCCCCCCAGCCCCTGTGTTACACACACCCCGTGTCACACACCCGAGGCCGCAGTGGGCCTAGCACTAAAGAGCGACACCTGGTCTAGTGGGTCCAAGCACCACAGCAAGCTGCCCCAGACCAGCCACTGCTAGTCAGAGACTCTTGCCCCACTGGGTTCATGCAGCTGTGCGCGTGTGGCAGCCAGAGATCACACAGCTGCCCACTGGGGCACACACAAGTACCTAGGTAGCATGGAGAGGGACCATGGTAGGCAGGGTGTGCAGGGGTGGACAACGGGCACAGGGAGGGACCATGGGAGATGGGGCAGTCCCTGCTGGCCAGGGAGGCGAGACCAGTGCTGATGGGGCTGGTGCGACTGGGTCTCAGGTCGGGGGGATGGCTGAGGCTGAACCTGCTGTGTCAGGAAGGACCATGCCTGCAGCACCAGGGGGCATGATGCTGACTGGTGCTGACCAGCATGGCTCAGCTGTGGTGTAGAAGGGCTGTCACCGTTAGCTCGCGGCCAGGCCCATGGACCCCACTGGGCTCCCCTGTAGGGTGCAACCTTGCTTATGGGATCAGGCCCACTCTCAAGAGGGTGTCAGCATCTTTCCTTCGGGAAAAGCCTGTCAGCCCACAGGATGGGAAGCTGCTTTGGGAGCTATCAACCTCAGCCTCAGTTTCCAGCACGAGATCCCAAGCATGTGGGACTGGGCAGGGGCAGGCCAGGAGTGGGAGGCTGGGTAGGATCACAGTCCTGGGTTATGGGGGGAAGGGCCGAGCCCTGGAGCAGGGTTGGTCTTGGCCTGATGAGGGGCAGGTGATAGGGGCTGGACTGGGCTTGGGGTTAGCACCACACAGGGTAGCACGCCAGCCATGGGGGAGCAAAAATCCCAAGCCCAGCACTGTGCGTGTGGGGGGGACACACTCCCCCTCTGATGCGCTGGGCATGCGAGTCCAGTGGGCTCTGTGGGGCCGCTCCAACAGCATGGCCCAGGGCCCCAGCCCCAGTGACTGAGATACAGCCCAGCTACTCACGGCTTCACGGCCCGGCCCTGCACACAGAGCCACCTTGGGCCCGGGGAAGTCAGAACCTTCCCCCGCAACCCTTCAGGCAGACTTGCCTGGGACCTGGAGTAAGACACACCCCCTGTCCCAGGGGTCAGACACCCCCATACCCCTGGGACCAGGTGACAGACACCCCCCATAACCCCCCGGATCAGGGGTGAGACACCCCATACCACTGGGACCTGGAGTCAGACATGCTCCATCCCCTGGAAAGGAAATGAGACACTCCCCATGTCCCACAAGCCTGGCGTCAGACACTCCCACTTCCCCCAGGACCTGGGGTCAGATACCCCCATGCCCCCAGGCTGAGCCACCCCAGGGCCAAGAGGTGGGGCGGGCTGACTCACAGCGGTGAAGTTGTGGGCGGTGCAGCTGACGCCGCGGAAGCTGCACTGCAGCAGCATGTCAGCCATGTCGTGGCCCGTGCGGTTGTAGAAATCGGCCATGTCAAAGGGCTTGGCCTTGAAATGGCGGAAGTTGGCCTTGTCCCGCAGGGCAGCCAGCAGCTGGGGCTCAGCCAGGTGGGGGCTGTTGATCTCGTAGCGGGCGTCGAGCAGTGCCAGCAGCTCGCCCACGTGGTACAGGTCATTGCGGGTGATGCGGGAGAAGCGGAACTCATTGAGGTTGCAGATGGTGATGGCTGGGAAGGTCAGGTTGGGTGCAGCCACCTCGTCCAGCTTGGTGACGTGGGGGTAGGTGAAGAAGTAGGCCAGGCGCTCCATGCAGACCAGCAGCAGCAGCCCCAGCGAGCCCAGGAAGAAGAGGGCCCAGAGCAGGCGGCGCAGAGAGAGGGCACCGTGCCGGAAGATGTGGCTGATGCCGTGCAGCGAGGAGTTGTTGGCGAAGACTTCCAGGCTGGAGAGATGCTCGGTCTGCGTGTGGCCCACCGCACACGCCCGCATGGTGGCTGGGCCAACGTCAAAGGGTTTTTGTCGTGTACCAGCGCCTCGCCCCTGGCACCCTACTGAAGCCCCACAGCCGGGGCAGGCATCTGGCTGCCGTCTGCCCTCCCGTGCCGTGGCTCCCCACGGAGCCTGCCCATGGCCCTGCTGTCAGGCTGCGGCGTCCTGGGCTCTCCCAGGGATGCAGCCACAGCAGGACCCTGATCCTGCCAATCACGGGCACCGGCAACAGCAGTCCCAGATCACCACGGAGACGGAATGCGGCCTGGGACCCGTCACCGGGCTGTGCAGCCAGCTCCTCAGCAGCCCATTGTGTTCCCCGTCCCCGGGCTGCCTGCCGGTGCGGCGATGCGCAGCTTGCCTCTCGTCAGCTCTTGCCTCTTGTCAGCCGGCTGCTGCTTCCCCGCCACCCACTGAACGTGCTCAGGCAGCGCCAGGCTCCCAGAACCACCACCGGCCCCTCCCAGCCCCTCACTCCCCGGCCAACCGGCCCCACGCCGAGCACCTGCCTGGATGCCGGCCACCGGCCCTTCCCACCATCCAGCTACAGGATGCACCCAGCTGGGCTAAACCCCAGGGTCTGTGGAGGGGTGGGCTAGATCTGCCGGGGAGGGAGCACAGCTAGCGAGCTAGAATGGGGGCTGGAGGCCAGGACTCCTGGGCTCTATCCCCAGCACCGGGCGATTGGGGGCCAGTGGGGCCTGGGTGCTCAGAGCAGGGAGGCCTGGGAGCCAGGACCCCTGGGTTCCATCACAGGCCTCAGAGCTCACGCTGCATGGCCTAGGGCAGCCCTGGTCTCTCTCTCTGGCAGCTTTTCAGCACTAATACATCCCTGGCTTACTGTGTGTGGGGGGTCAGCTCCCCAAAGTAGGAGGGTGATGGAGTCTCCCAGAAATCCTGCTCAGGTCAGGATCCCCTCTCAACACAGCCAGGCAGGATTATTGCTGCGAAGCTGGCCACCCTGGGTTCCTACACCCCACTGTGTCAGACTCCGGATTCTAGCCTCAGCGGTCTGCCTGGTACTCCCTCCGCAGGCAGGGCCATCCATGGGGGGCTGCAGGGGCAACTTGCCCTAGGCCCCCACCAAGGAGGGGGCTCCCTGACCTGACCCCTGCCTCAGCTTCTGACTCTATATGTCCTGGGCAACATTGGGGCTGGGCAAACCAAGAGGGGCTTGGTAATTGGGAAGGTGGCAGGAGGGAGCTGAGATAGGAGACCTGGGGGTGGGCAGAGGTGGTATCAGTTGTATGCAGAGCCATGACTATTTTCTGCACCTGCGGCATGTTCTGATCAGAACGCACCCCTTACAATAGTCAGCGCCTGGGGCAAGCAGCGAGGAACATGCCCTTTAGTGAAGCAGCAGAGCCGCTCTGGCGTGCCTGGGGCAAAGCCCAGCTTGCCCCACCATAGTTATGGCCCTGGTTGTATGTATGGAAGAGTGAGGTGGCCCCCTCACATCAAATCTGCACCAGACCCCCTAGGGCTTCTGGGGGGGGGGGCCCTGCCTCCAGGACCCAGGGCTGTCCCTAGGGGTGGGCAAGAGGGGCGAGCACCCTGGGCCCCACAGTTCCATGGGCCCCGCGCTGTCCTGCTGTGAGCAGGGCAGCATGTGGGCCTGAACCAGTGCCACCCCCCATGGCGGCACTGTTCCCCATCCGGAGGACAGGGAGAGCCGGCCAAAAGCAGTGGCCAGGGTCAGTGCTCTTGCACCCCCCCAGCACTTGCGCTGCCTTTGGCTCCACGCCGGAGGCAGCTGGGAGGGGGTGGGAGGCAGCATGGCGCCTGCCCCCTGCCCTCCCCCAGCCGCAATGCCTCTCGCCCCCTCCCTGCTCCCTGTGGCAGGAAGCTGAAGGCAGCGCAACCGGCGGAGGGTGCGAGAGCATTGAGCCTGGTTGCTGCGTTTCGCTGGCTCTCCCTGTCCTCTGGATGGGGATCAGCTGGCTCAGGGGCAGATGGGGACTGCTCCTTCTCCAGGCTGGCTGGCTCCACCCCCCCCAGTGCAGGCAGGGGTCTGAAAGTACCTGCAGAGGCCGATTCGCCCAGGGTCCCGCACCCCTGAGGAACGGCCCCAGCACGACCGGTCTGCTGGGAGGTGTCCTGAGAGGTCCTCCACAGCCAATGGGCCATGCACCCCACCCTGCGGTCGAGTGATTCCAGCCCATGTGAGCATCAGAAGGGTTTATTAGTTCTCAGGATCACAGCTAGGACTCTGCTGGCATCTTCACTAGGAGTTACAGAAGTGACTATCTGGAAAATCCTGTTCTCAGGGATGCCTCCCCATGGAGCCTTCCTGCGGGACTGGCCTCTTTACCCAGACTAAACCCAGGCCCATCCCTTTCCCCATCCCCATCCCCAGTCCTTTGTCACCTCCACTCCTCCTCCCAGGCGAACTAGATGCAGCTGGTCCTATCTGAAGGCCTGGGACGTGGGCGGGCTCAGCTTCAGCTGATTGTGGCAACAACAAAGGAAATAACAGGGATGGGTGTGGGGGTCACAGGTTCAAAGCGAGGGCTTTGGAAGGGGGCACCAAGCAGAGAACCCCGACAGCACCCACTGCTCCCAAAAGGTGTTGAGGGAGCCAGCGGACGCTGTCCAGAGGAACTCTGCCTGGAGACATGATCAAATGAGGGAGCGGAAATGAGCCTCATAGTCACAGAACCCCCCCCCCCCAACCCCTTCTCCCTGGTTTTATAGATGGCCATTTGGCAAGGGCCAGGAGGAGGTTGGTGAGGAGCCACGACTTTGTGTGGCCACAAATGGGAAGCGCATATAAAAACAAGGGTGGAGAAAAGCGCAGTCAGAACCTCAGCAACAGGTTATGGAGGAGTGGGAAGAGGGGCTGCAGCCTGGCGCACTCGAGGTAATTATGCGCCAGGATCTCCCTCATGCTGCAGAAGAGACAGGCATCGGGGCTAGGGATGAACCATACCAGGTACTCACCTGTGCTCAGTTCCCTGGAGGAGTCACCAGCTGATGTCCCTGGCAGGCTGCAGGGTTAAGGTGGCATATAGATAGGGATTTCCTGAACATCCCCCCAAATTTCCCAACACCCCCCAGTAGTCAGCTAGTAACAGTGTTATACCAATTCAGTGAGCACCCCAACACCCCCCTACACCTCTTACTAATTTCAAGTCCTGTGGAAGCTGCTGCATACAGGGTGGCCCACTGGGGCTCCTCACCCTGCACTGGTGGTATCAGGTGCCACCATTTTGTCTCTGTATGCCAGGCCGTAACTGTGTCTTCTGGTGCCCAGGGCAAGCAGCCCCAAAGGCACCCCCTGGGCCCCGATCCAGCTCAGAGCCTGATCCATCCCAGTGGTTGGGAGCTGGATCCACCCCCAGTCCTCTGCCCAGGTAGGCGCCTTTCCTGCCACCCAGCAAGTGCAGCAGGGCTCGGCGCAGCGAGTACAGCCAAGGCCTGGCGGGGGGCTGCCTCCCCCGCGGATCAGCCAGCCAAGGCTGGGCGAGTGCCTCCCCTTGCTGGCCAGCCAGCTGCCAGTCAGTGCCAGGTGGGTGCCTGTGCCTCCCCCGCTGACCAGCCAACACAGCCGGCCAGCCAGCCAGGGCCCAGTGGGTGCCTCCCTCACTGGCCAAGCCTGCGCTGGCTAAGCTGGCTTCCCCACCAGCCGAGTCCTCACCGCTCACCCTGGCGCAGCTTTCCCATCCAGGTTGGTCCCCAGGGGCCAGGGTGCCCGCGCCTTTCCCTCATCTGGCCAAAGGTCCCAGGAGGCTGGAGCTGCCGGACTTGTGGTGTGGCCACTGGCCAGAGGCTTCTTCACCTCCCCCCGTCCTCCCACAAGCATGCACCTGACCTAGCATGCTGAGGGGCAGGGTGTGCTGAGATGAACGTCACCATCCCCAGCCTGGCTCCTGGAGCAACCGTGCCTTCAGTACAGGCACATTCCTCTTCAGGAGCAGGTAGGGTCAGTCTGGTGCCCTTTAAAATGAAGTGCTGGGGCTTTGCCCCATGCACCCCACCCTAGTTATGGCCCTGTCTGTGTGGGACACAAGGAAGAGGAAATGGATGCTATGAACATGAGCATGTACAGTTTGCCCCTTGGTGCCGTTCAAAAATGAGCCAGCTGCAATTCCATCAGCTGGCTTGGTGCATGGGGTGGGGACGGCCAGGGAGGCTCATGGGGCCAGGGCATAAGCTAAAGCTCCAGAGGGCCAGGACTGAGAGGGGGGCAAGGAGCACCCTCACAGGACCCGCTTGAGCAGCAGGGCAAGGCTGTTTTCATCTCCTGGAGCAGGTGGCGGGGGGTTCAAAGGTTGGAGAGCCCCATGCGCCAAGCCAGCACCTGGGCATCCACCCAGTCCTTCCGGGCATAGTCCAGGTCTCCAACCCTGGTGACACCTACCAGGACCAACCTCCGCCTCACCAAGGGGACCTCCGTCACCTACACACAGAGCTGGGGGCCGTGTATCAGGTGCCCCGAGAGAAGGTTCTTCCCCTGTTACAGCTGGTGGGAGGCAGGAGTTCCTGGCCAGGTCTGTGTACATGCCTGGGGAAGGCCCATGTGGCTTTTCAGTGATCACAGCAGGTCCCATCACTGACATTCATGAATAACACATGGGGGGAATTGAGGCATCCACTCAGAACCCAGAGAAAACCCCAGAAATACTTCCACTTCATCACAAAGGTCGTCTCTACCCCATCCACTGGCTTCCTCTCCAGGGCCCCACTCCACACTGCTGAGGCCAGTGGCCAGCCCCAGCAAGTATAATTTTGCCACATGGCCCTGGGCTGCCTGCTACCACTACAGCCCTGTAGGTCTCCCTGCTTCCCCAGCCAGGGAGCTACCAGGCAACTCGTGGGGGGAAAGCACTATGGCGGCAGCAGCCTCAGAAATCCCACAGCCTGCACCCTGGCCACATATGGAGCCATCTCTGCACCACCAAGCCACGTCCTCCTGACCCACCTGAGTGCCCTGCAGGGCTTCCAGCACGTGTGGACACAGGTATAGGGCCCAGGGCCCACCATGCTTGTCTCCAAGCCGCCAGCAGGGGGGCCTAGAAACAAGGGAAACACCCTTCATTTGTTCTCCCAATCAGTAAGTTTCCTGTCTTCAAGCATCTGACAAAGCAGGATTTTCTCTCATGAAAACTCTTGGGATAAATGAATTTGTTAGTATATAAAAGTGCCACAGGACTCCTTGTTTGTTTTACCTAGGACATTGACCACCTCACAGGTACCCAGCTCCTATCCCTCAAACAGTGTCCTCCCTTCAGACTGGGGAGTCCTAGGGGGACTGACTCTCTGGATGCAGGGACTCCCTGGCTGTCAAAAGCTGCCAGATCTGGGCTTGGGATCTCAGGTCAAAGACGCCAGGGCCTGCAGTGCTCCTGCCCCAGCCCCAGGCTGACTGTTCTGACCCAGCAAGTCCCAGATGGTTTTCTGGGGCAGACCGGCCAGCCAAGGGGCGGACAAGGTGAGCAGACACCAAGCAAAGCCAGCAGGGCTGGGAGCAGCTGGTGGGGGGCCTGGGCCACCCAGAAGGGCACCAGGAAATTCAACAGGAGCCAGTGGCAGAAAAATGGCCATGGATCCGTAACACCCACTCCGTGTCCCTCACCCCCTCCTGTGGCTGGACCTGGCCTTGGGCTGTCCTGTCCCCCCATTCCCTTGCAAGAGTCTCCCCCACCCCAGAGCAGAGAGGGGCTGAGTGCCTTAAGTCAGCACCGGGGAATCTCTCACAGCCAGCGACCTCATACCTGGAGTAGGGGAGGCAGCCCTGCCGCAAGCACACACCCCCAGCACTGCACAGAGGCCAGGGAGGTGCCAAACACGCTCCAGATCTGCCGGCATGACCAATCCCTGCAGGAAGGTGAACTGTCCTCAATGGCTCTGCCAGGCCGGGGGGACGACGGACCTTCAGGAAGAGATGGGAAGGGCTTCAGGCCAGCCCCTCCCTGGCAGGGCCCTGGCTTGGGGAGCCCAGTAACGACCTGCTGTGAGCAGGACCTGGCCCTGCAGGGCCCCTGGCCCAGCAATGCTGGGTCCCTCTTCTCTGCCACTGCAGTGCTGGGAGAGCACCATGGAGAGTTATAGGGTGAGACCCTCGGGCACAGCAGTGGGCGCGCAGGCTGCCCCAAGGCCAGCCAGTGTGGCGGGGAGCTGCTGCATTCTTTCCTCCATGTCATACAGGCCTCCACTGGGCTGCTGAGAGCCATCTGGCTGGGGCTATCCCACCAGAAAGCCAAGCTGGGGCATATGCAGCACAGCCAGAACGAGGGCAGGGATGGGGGGGGTAGACAGCACCCTCCCAGTGCAGCACCTCAGTGCCAGGCTGGGGCTCCAGGGCACAGCCAGCCAGGGTATGTGGTGGGGGGCTGCACTTTCTACCCTGCTGTCACTCACATCCCAGTTCTGCCACTGCCTGGCAGCCCTGCTAGCCCAGCCTGGGCATTTCCAAGCAGGGCCAGACAACTGTGCTGCTCTTTGTACTCCAGGGACAGGGCAGAAGCCCCCAACTCCATGCACTGAGGACCTGAACAGCCCCTCCCCAGCATGCTCAGGTGTCCAGAATGGTGCTGCACCATCCCAGGCTGCCTTTGGCCCAAGTAGCCCCAGCTGAGCCTTGTAGGGCAGGCGCTGATGAACGCCAGAGGGGAGGGAACACACATCCACTTACCCAAGAGCAGGGGCCCTGCGCTGGAGCAGCATGACTGAGACCCCGCTGTTGGCACTGGCCTCAGCAGGTTCCTCCCCACCATGAGGCCCAGCACACCTAGCACAGCCAATTGCAGAGGTGCTCTGGAGGGCAGGCCAGGAGCTCCAGCTGCACGGGAAGTGTCCAGCCACCCGCATCCCAGGAAGGGGCACTGGGGGGTGGGGCACAGGATGCAGCTCCTCGTGGGGGCAGAAGCTGCAAGAGGCATCTTTGCTGGGGCTTGTTCCCCAGCCCAAGCAAGCACTCAGGCCACTGCAGACAAAGCATCTTTGTGGGAGGGGAAGACCTTGCAGCACCTCACCAACACCCCCACCTCAGGGGCAAATAGGGCCAGGATTAACAGACCAACTGTGGGGCTGGGGGGAGACAGCCTTCCCTTGACTGCCCTGACGTTGGGACACACTGGCAGGCATGGATGAATTAAGGTGCTGCCCCCCACCCCCAGCCCACACCCCACTGCGGCAACAACCATCCACGGGCGGGCCACCAGCACAGATCACCCCAAGCTGTGGGGCCGGGAGGGGGGGTCAGTGATTGGCACGGTGGGGGTGCAGGGTGGACACCAGGGTTCTCAGGTCAAAGAAGCCAGGGCCCACAGTGCTCATATCCCATCCTCAGGCTAGCTTTTCTGCCCCAGCAAGTCCCAGATGGGTGCCTGTGGCAGACTGGTTTTCACACTAGGGCTGAGACGGCCAAGCCATACTGTAAAATACATGACCCAAATCTAACCTTTAAAGATATAGGAAAATACAATGGTAGTGTTACAATTAGGCTAGGGCTTTGATATGCATGTGTATCAGTAATGGTTTCCTATAGAAATTTACCTGTGTCCTGTTAGAAGATAGCAAGGCAGATAGACTGCTCCCCTGTCTGTCACTACGGTTCTATTGGGAGGGGTTGAAAGGGAACATTTACATTGAGATGGACCTTTGATGTACCCATATAAACTGTCTGTTAATTGTGCTGGTGCAGCTAATTACCTGTGGTGCCCAGGAGGTGAAGGTTTTACTTCAAAGGAAAATACACATCACTATTCTCCACTTAAGTACCAGGGAACTGTCATCCAAGTCCACAGAAGGAAATGACCTGCAAATGCCATTTACACCATAAAAGGGAGTGAGGAACATAATCCCTTTATCTCACATCTGTCCAAGCTTCTCAGGGAAAGTTTGGGCCACAGGAGTGAGATCCCAACCAGCACCGGCCCTGAAACGGCCCTGTTAATTCTCATGGGAGAATTAGAACAAACTCTACACCTGGACTATTTGGTCTCTCTTCCTTTAAACTGGATTTCTAACTGAAGCTGTGACTCAAGGACTTATCTTCTGGACTCAATCATTTGTATGTATGTGATCCACTCTGTGTCTCATTTTGTTCCTTTTCTTTTTATATTAATCCTTTAGTTGTAGTTACTAAAGGATTGGCTGGCAGCGTGGTATTTTGGGTAAGAGCAAGCCTATATTGTTCTGGGTGATGTGGCTGGCTCTTTGGGGTCAGGAGAACCTATTTCTTTAAGAGACCCAGTGGCTAGGTGGGGACCAGAGGAACTGATGTGCAATACAGGAGGCTGTTTTTATTTTGTTATGCTTGGTGATGACCAGAGTGGGGAATCAGAAGCATGTTTTGTTACTGATGGGGAGACTGGTTTAAGTACCACCAGTCAGTGATTTAGGGGTTTGGCCTCTGGTCTTGCAGCTTGCCCTGAATTTTGGCACATTCAAACGGTTAACCAAAGGGGCCTGGGTCACACTGGCCAGCTGGCAGGGCAGTGCTCCAGGAACAAGGACTTTGTCCCTGCTGCAAGCTCTGGCAGGCCAGCCTGGGGACACCCAACAATCAGCAGGGGAGTGGGGCAGGATGAGGCAGAGCTGTGGAGACTGCAATGTGTAGCTGACTGCAGGACTCTGCATGGAGCTGGGGAAGGGAGACCATGGGAGAGGGCCAGCTAGCAGCAGGCAGGGAAGAGCTGGCAATACACATGGCTGGATTTTTGTGAGGCATGGGGCCCCCTTAAGCCTGAGGCTGCAGCCCCCAAAGCCCTTGCATTAATCCGGCCCTGTTGGCAGAGCTGGCTCTGGTTCTCAGCCGGCCCAGGGCAAATGGGTGTCTAGCAGCCCCCTCACCGGTCCCCAGTCTGGGAACAAAGGGGGCAAGAGCCGTTGCAAGCCACGTACCTCCAGGACCAATGGGGAGGGGCACAGAAAGGTAAGAGGGTTCTGGCGCATCCACCTTACCCCACCAGCGAACAGCACATGAGGGCTCTGGTGACAGCCTATCATGCAGATCACCAGCATCCACTTGCAATATGCATCCAGACACAACAGAGGGGTCACAGACAGGGATTTCCCTAACAACCCCCTATACCACCCCCAAATTTCCCAGCCCCCCTCCCCCAGTTGTCAGCTAGTAACAGTGTTATACCAAATTAGTAAGCACCCCAACACCCCCCTACACCCCCCCCCCCAGTTTCAAGACCTGGGGAAGCTGATGGTCACAGATGTTGAGGGAGGGCTGATGCTCTCAGCCTGGTGCAAAAGCAGCTTTTCCATCAGCAGAGAGCTATCCAGGTAAGCTAAGCGCTGCCTGCTCACCCAAATCCTAATGAACAGGGATTTCCCAACACCCCCCCACCCCAGTTGTCAGCTAGTAATAGTGTTATACCAGTTTAGTGAGCACCCAACACCCCCCCCCCAATTTCAAGTCCTGGAGAGAATACTGCTAATGAAGGGTTGTGAAAATCTCACAGGGGGAAAGCAAAAGGAAGAAATACAGAGCTGGGGTGGGGTGGGGTGGAGGGGTCACCCTGTCTTGAAATGCACATCAGAGCTTTGCTCTAGTACATTTGAGGCACAAAGACTGCGCCTTGTCATCCTCCATGTGGGAAACCAAAAGACTAGCCTTTGCCTCATGGAAGAGGGCCTTTGGACAGGCTTGGCTGAAAACACTGGAGACAATCTGGGATGAAATAAGCTTTGTTAGACAAAAGGGTCACTTGTTCATTATGTTTTGTCTTTAGAAAGTGTGTTATGGTTTTGCTTGATACATAACCATTTGTTTCTAATAATCTTACTCATTGGTATGTGAAGCATGACTGATAAACTTATTCTTGTTTCCACTCTCAGTAGTACTATTAAAACCTTGCAAGTTAATCTGATCCACAGCAGAACTTCAGAGACTGGTTTGTTCTGTTCCTTTGGGAGCAGCTGGCCTATCTCATTCTGAGAGCGTTCAGTGGATCAGGGCTGGACACTGCAGGGAACGCCCCAAGGACTCTGGGCTAGGGGTGCCTATCACCACCTGTACAGAGACGGGGAGACCTGGAGCGCAGGGCTTGTGCTGTGCAGCTGGTGGGTCCAGGCAGCTGATCTCCAGCTAGCCCAGGCAAGGCCCCTTCACACTAACCGCAGTGGTGGAAAGTTGCCTCCCAAAGCCGGGTACCCTATGCAACATCCCACTGAGCCCAGAGGTCTGGCTGCATGTCCTGCTGGCACCGAGGGAAGGGGCAGGGGAACCCCATGGGGAGGAGCTGGCCCTACTAAGAGCTCTGGGAAGCTGGGACTCAGCACATCACAATCCTCCATGGTGGGAGGCTGACAGAGCAGAGTGCACAGGGAAGGGCCACCCCATTCCAGTAGGAGACAACACT
This sequence comes from Podocnemis expansa, assembly GCA_007922195.1. Lineage (NCBI taxonomy): Eukaryota > Metazoa > Chordata > Testudines > Podocnemididae > Podocnemis > Podocnemis expansa. The sequence goes on along the minus strand of ML682284.1, from coordinate 772,872 downwards.
GCACCCCACACTGCTCAGGGTCTTTCCCCAACATGTCTCCCAGCCTTTCCACCATGGGAGGGGGCAGCTGGTCCCACGGTACTGACTGTATGGTCCATACAGGCAGGGGCTGGGCTGCCGTCACACATCAGAGATCCTCACCAGACCCTGGGGCGTCCCCACCCTAGGCACAGCCAGGAGTCAAGCTACCGCTCCCCCTGGGGCAGGCTGGGGCTCAGATCCCCTGGGGTCACTGGCCCATCTCTGCTTTATCTACACCCCTGTTCAGGCAGGAATGGAGTCCAGGCATGGCGGTGGGTGTGTGTGTGATGGGACAGCACTGTTGTGAGGAGGGGTGTCCACTCTAGACCAGTGCGTGGAGGTTTTGGGGCTGGGGACCCTATCCATTCTGGAACCCTGCACCAGAGCACAGCTAGTTGTTCATGCTTTCATGACCACCCCAGCTGCCTACTCCTCCGCAAGTGAGCGCTGCTAATGGGGTCTCCACAGCCTCAGTACTGGGCAGGGTCTAAGCCCCCATGCACGCAGAGCATCATGAGCTCATTGTCAGGCAGGGAAACGTATCTCCCTCCAGCTCTGCAGGGTTTGGCTCCAGTGCAGCACAGGGACAGGGGCAGCTACCAGAACAGGGGGCACTGCCACAGTTTGAGCCCCACTTTGACAGTGCCCAAACCCCTCCATTCAGCCACTCAGGACTGCAGCTCAGAAGTTCCGGCTTGGGGAGCTTGAGCACCAGGGTCAGGGAAGATGGGTTACACAGGGACCCTACCTAGGGTTTCGCCACTGGAGGATGCCAGGACCTGGCCAGAAGAGCAGGATGCTGAGCTCTGGGCACAGAACTCAGCCAGAGAATCCTGCTTTATTCAAAACACCACTTAAGCGGCCAAAGCACAGGCCTGGGGGCAGGCCATGGAGGCGCAATCCCCAGGATTCAGAATACGCTAAGTGGGGGAGCCTACTTGTACTCCTGCCCCTGAGCCTAGCCACTGCCACCAAGTGGGGCGGATTTCCTGAGCCCTGCAAAGCAGGAAAGTTGGCTTCGAGGGGCAGGTGGGGTGCTGAAAGGGCCCCCAGGCGAGCTGCATGGGCAGGGGGCTGTGGGGCTCCTCTGGCAGGCTGGGGCAGGGGCAAACGCTGCATGCCCTAGCAGCATGGCTCCTCATCAGACACTTGGTCGGGGGCCAGCACCTGCAGGTGGCTGGCCCGGATGCTGACAATGCTGGGGCAGGCGGCCAAGAGGCTGGCCACGCCAGCTGCCGTCACCCCAGAGCCGTCCAGGTTCACCTGAGCGATGGGCACTCGGTGGAGGTAGCGCAGTCCTAGAGTGGAGAGAGGGGTTAGTGGGACCTGCAGGGCGCTGCCTGGCCAACTAGCACAGACGGTAGCTGAAGAAGCCAGGCAGCTCCCTCCCTCCAGCACAGCTTACCTCGGTCAGTGACACGTGTGCGGCTCAGGTTCACCTTGAGGAGCTGTGTGCAGTGGCAGATCCCCAGCCTCACTACGCTGTCTCCCACGGGCGTGCTTGCTAGTCCCAGCACCTGTGATGGCAGCCGGCCTCAGAACATGCCATCCTGCCCTGCCCTGCCCCGCCCCGGCCAGCCCTGTGCTTCCCAGGGCGGGAAGCAAGGAACACGAATGGCAGCTCACCAGCATCCTGCTGCTGCTGCTCCATAGCCTGGTAGGAACCTCCAGGCCCAAGGAGAACTTGGGTTAACCCTCAAAGTCCCAGCCCTCCTTGCTACCTGTGTGCAGCCCCCGCTGCCCTCTTGTCCTGTGCCCCCAACCCTGTACCTGCAGGAGGGGCAGCCGGGTGATGCAGTGTGACACGCCAGAGCTGGAGACAGCCGTCCTGTCCAGGCACAGTTCCTCCAGCTGCTGCAAGCCACACAGGTGCTGCAGCCCAGAGTCCGTCACCCGCGTGTTGCACAACAAGAGCCGCCGCAGCCTGGGGCGGGGATATGAAATCAGCAGGGGGCCACAGGGGTTTCACTGGCACACTCAGGCCTCTGAGTCTCTGCCCTGGTTCAGGCTGTGTGCATGGGCCCAATGGGGGGCACCTGGTAGCAGCTACTCTTGATTCTGGCCTTGCGATTTGTCCCAGGGATGCCTGAGCTCAGCACCAGTGGGGGCACCTGGCGGTGGATGTACCTCTCACCCGATGAACCCCCAGATGGACAACCAGCCTGACCCCGCACCAGGACAGGCACCCCACCCCACCCATTGAGCCAGGTCCTCTAGCCAGCCAGGCAAGAAGACGTCATACCAAATCCCAGCTCAGAGAGCCTGGCAGAGCCCAGCACCCACCCGCCCCGAGCAGAGCCCCACAGGTCAGGGCAGGGCAGGGGCTGGCCTGGCCACCTCCCTCTCTTCCCAGGCACCTGTACAGCTGGGGCAGATGCCGCAGCCCCTCATCAGTGATGTGGGTGAAATCGCTCAGGTCCACCTCCAGGAGCCGCTGCAGGCAGCACAGGAAGGGCAGGCCGGAGTCGGTGACTGTGTGCCGGCCCGGCAGGCTCAGCTGGGCCAGGGGCAGGCCTGAAATAGCCAGTGGGGGCAGTGAGATGCGCCCCACTCCCCCCACGCCCAGCTGTGTGCTGCTCTGGGATCTTGCCAGGCTGGCCCAGCACCCAGCTCCAACAGGGAGCACTGCAGAAGTCTGCTTGGCCCATGGGGTGGGAGAGTCGCGTGGATGCGTGCCACGCAAAGACCACACCAAGGTCCACACCGGAGCACTGAGCTGTGACGACACACAGGGCTGTCTGCAGCAAAGGGTGGCCTGTGTGGCCATGCTAGCAGGTCAGCTCTACCCCATGACCAGCCTGGCCCTCAGCCTGGAGACAGCAAGTCACTGCTTCACCCACGGGGGCTCCTATCCTGCTCTCCCAGGCTGTTCTCTGCTGTGGAGGCTGTGGGCTGGGACCCCTCCAGGCTCTCCTACCTGAGACCAACTGCAGTGCCCGGTCACCGCTGATGGACTGCACTCCGGACAGCGTGAGCGTGGAGAGGCCAGGAAGGGAGGCCAGGGCAGCAAGGGAGGCTTCGCTCACGTGGGTGCTGTCCAGGTGCAACGTGTGCAGGCACCTCAGGTACCGCAAGGCGGAGAAATCCGAGATCTGCAAGAGACCAGCTTTCCATCAGAGCGACCCTGGGCAAAGCCCCCCAGCCTCAAGGGGCATGGCTTCCGACCCATCCCTGCACCCAGTCAGTGCCTGCCCTGGGCTGGATTGGTGCACTGTGGGCAGGCGGGGTCAGCAATGGGCCTCTAACTGGCCCCTCACCTCGGTCTGCTTCAGGCTGAGCAGCACCAGGCCAGGCGTGTGCCGGGGCAGCAGGCGCAGCGTGCGCACTGTGATCGCTGTCCTGTTGAGGCTCAGGTGGCTGAGGGAGGGGGGAGCCGCCCGCAGGAAATCGGCCAGGCCGCAGTCGGTGACTTTGGTCTGATCCAGAGACAGGTGAGACAGGTGCGGGAGCCCTGCAGGGGTGGGGGGGTTACTAGGGGAAGAGAGCGGCGCAGCCAAGGAAAAGGGGCTGACCAAGCCACTGGGTGTAGGGTGCAGCTGGGGGAGCAGGTGGGAGGGTTCTGGGGGGGGTGTTGGGGTGGGAAGAGTGATGAGAGGGGCTGGACAGGGTGGGGGAGAAGTTGGATGGGTGTGGCCACATGGGGGCAGTCAAGGGGTGGAGTCACACCATGGGTACAGCAGAGGGCTGGGAGGGGCAGGGCCATAACATGGGGGCAGAGAAGCAGGAGGGAGGGAGGGAACCGGCATGGCCACCCCAGGTGGTAGGGCCACTCGGGGGGGGGGGGGGCAGAGGAGACAGTGGCTGGGCTATGTCACACGGGGGAAAGGAAGGGCAAGGCCGGCCAGGTGGGTGGCCCTGCCCCATACCTGCAATGAAGCGCAGGCAGCCATCAGTGAGTTTGACGCAGGCCGACAGGTCAAGGTGCTGAAGTTTCTGCAGGTGCCCCAGCACGGCCAGCCCCTGGTCTGTAGAAGTGCAAAGGAGGCATCAGGCAAGGGTCGCTCTAGTGGGCAGGGGACCCCATGGCTGGCCAGGCTTCCCAGTCATTGCCTCTTTCCCAATCCTCCGCCTGGGCTGATTGAGCAGACGTGGCTGGGAGTCTGGTGGTGCAGATGCTGCAGCTTAGGAGGAGCCAGCTCTGCAGCAGCTGGTTTCTCCCCAGTCGCACCTGTTAAGTCCCACCCACTCAGGCCCCTGCTCCAGCCCTGGGGAGGGATAGAAACCTGCAGGGAGGGGCTGACAAACAGCTGTGTCCTGGCCTGTGCCACCTGCCCTGACACCAAGACAGGGAGTGACGCTTCCCCCCAGAACCTCCCAGAGTATACGCCTACCACTAGCACCCACACGCACCCCCCCAGTGTTCTCTTTGAGAACTGGAAAGATGGTAACCCCACCAGCAGAGCAAGGGTTGCAGACTTCACACCACCACTATGCTGGAGCAGCAGACCCAGCCTGCCTCACAGAACCCTTGCCGAGAGAGGACAGTGAGAATTTGGGGGGCCAGAGAGGATCTCAAGCTGTGTATTCAGAGCTCCAGCCCCACACAAGCCAGAATGCCTCAATCCCAGAGAGCTCTGACCTGCCTCCCCCCCTCCTCCTCACCCATGCACATAGGAGCATCAGAACAGCTGCGCTGGCTGAGACCAGTGGTCCAGCTCGCCTAGGAGCCAGTAGTGGCAAGTGACAGCTGCATCAGAGGGACTGAACAGAGCAGAGTAATTCTCAAGTGATCCCTCCTCTGTCGACCAAACCCAGCCTTCCACAACCAGAGGCTAGGACACTTGGAGCAGGGGGCTGTGTGCCTGACCACACTGGCCAACAGCCATTGCTGGACCTGTCCTCCAGAGACTGATCTAGATGTTTCTTGAACCCAGTTAGACAGATCTAGTTGGTTTTTGAACCCAGTCATACTGCTGGCCTTCACAACATCCTGTACTACATATTCCACAGGTTGACTGCCATGGGTGAACAAAGACTTCCTTGTGTTTGTTCTAAACCTGCTACCCATTCATTTCACCATGTGACCCCTGGCTCTTGTGTTACATAAAGAGATATTTAAACACTTCCCTATTCACTCTCTCCTCAGAGTTCACAATTTTATCAACCCCTATCACCCCTCTCCTTAGGTGTCTCTTCTCCAAGCTGAACAGTCCCGGTTTTTAAATCTCTCATCATATAGATGCTGTTCAATTCCCTTAATCCCTTTTGTTGCCCTTCTCTTTACTTTCCCAATTTAAGCACATTTTTTCGAGCTCAAGTGACTAGATCTGCATGCACTATTCAAGGTGAGGGTGTACCATGGACTTACACAGAGGCAATATGGTAATTTCTGTCTTATAATCTATCCATTTCCTAATGACTGCCAACAGCTTTAGTGCTTTTTTTTTTTGCTTTTTTTGCTGCTGCACACTGGGTGGATGTTTTCAGACAACTATCCACACTGACCTGAAGATCTTTCTTGAGTTGCAACAGCTATTTTAGACCCCATCATTTTAGATGTATAGTTGGGATTCTGTTTTCCAATGAGCATTTCTTTGCATTTATCAGCACTGAATTCCATCTGTAATTTTGTTGCCCAGTCACCCAATTTTCTGAGATCGCTCTGTAACTCTTCAGTTTTGGACTTAATGATCTTAAGTAGTTTTGGATCATCCGTAATTTTGCCCTCACCCTGCTTACTCTTTTTTCCAGATCATTTATGACTATGTTGAACAGCACTAGTCCCAGGACAGATCTTCGGGAGGACACCACTGTTCACTACTCTCTTATTATGAAAACTGACCATTTATGCCTAACCTTTGCCTTTCATCTTTTAACCAGTTTGTGATCCAGGAGAGGACCTTCCCTCTCATCCCATGGCTCCTTACTTTGTTTAACAGCCTTTAGCGATGGATCTTGCCAAAGCCTCTCTGAAAATCTAAGTGTACTATATCCACGGGATTCCCCCTTGTCCATGTGCTTTGTTGGTCCCTCCAAGAATTCTAGTAGATTGGTGAGGTACAACTTCCCTTTGCTTCCTGCCTTTTAACTGGTTTACTCTTAACTCTGCCTGGCCTTTGCCAGCTCAGACAGGGGCTTTTGCATCATGCACATGTGAAAGAACCTGCCCCAACACATCATGGCAAGAGGGGAGAAAGGACGTAGGCAGATGCCACCTCCATGCCAGAGAGACAGAGCATGGGGTGTGCTAAGACCCAGCCCAAAGTGCCCCACAAAGGGCTGCACTCAGCACAACCCTGCCTCAGGGGTGAGCTTCATGGAGAGGCCCCAAACCTGGTGCCAGTCCCCTGGGCCTGCCCTACATCCTCCCCTTCCTTGTGAAGATCCCTGGCATAGTGAGCAGACCCAGCCTGCCTCCCACCCAGGTTAGTCAGCTCCACCCTCTGGCTATAACCATGAAGCAGTCCTGCCCCGTACCAGTGAGCAGGGAGCAGGACCCCAGGCGCAGGTGCTGCAGGCTGCGGAAAGCACACAGTCGGCGCAGCAGTTCATTGGTGGCAAACGGGTAGCAGCTGAGGACCAGCGTCTGCAGGGGGCAGCCAAAGAAGAGTTCCAGGGTCTTGGGGCGCAGCAGCCTCTCATGGATCATGTAGGCCAGGAGGTGCTCAGCCAGCGGGGGTGTCAGGGAGGCCAAGCTGCTGCAGTACTGCTTATTGGGCGCTGCGGAGGAGACACCAGGTGAGGTGCTTCACGAGGGTGAGGAGAGGCATGGAGCCGGGGGGGAAGGGCACAGGGCCATACCTGTCAGCAGGGTCACAGCCACCCGCAGGGTGATGTGGAAGAGCGAGGGCACATGGGAAAGGTAAGGGGGTTTCCTGCATCCCTGGGGTGAGGCCAGCTCCTCTTCACCCTGTGAGGCATTGTGGAAGCGCTGTTCTGCTGCCTGGGCCACAGCACCTGGCAGGTCCAAGGGCCCTGAACTGCTTCCTCCATCTGCAGTCCTGAACAGAGGTGCCAGGTCAGGCCAGGGCGCTGTTCTTGTCCCGAGGAGAGGCACCCTTGGTGGCTGCTCCCCAGGCAGGTGGTCAGGGCCCTTGCCAGCAGCAAACGCCCTCCTGTGAACTGGAGCTCACGGCACGCTCCAACCCAGGTTCCCCTGTGGTGTCCCCACAGCCCCACCATTGCCATGACTCTCCAGGCCTCCTGCACCCTGGGCTGCTGCCACATACCTGAGCCTGTTGCCCTCTGCTGGCCACTGGTGCTGCGGCTCTGCCAGCACCCGGCCCCGGCCCCGCCTCGGTGATGGCAGCGATGGGACTGGCCCTGAACCTGCAAATCAGAGCAGCCCCAGGTCAGCAGAAGGGGAGCCATGGGACAGAGCCTGGGAGGGGACCAGGAAGAGCACAGGGGCAGTTGCCCCCCAACTGCCTATCAAGGGATGCACATCCATGCACCCCTAAGGTATGATCTATGTAACTTTTCTGCCCATGCTGCAAAGCAATTGTGTGGTCTGACCCCACCTGTGCCGTGCAAGGCTCCACCGTACTGTTATGGCATCATGTTTCCTGTACTGTCACGGATATGTGCAGATGTGAAGCCTGTTACCTGGCTTAGACCATCAGGGCTACCTCTCAGCACCGAGGTTGGAGAGGTGTGTGACAAAGGTAATGCAAATTGAGCTCCCTGGCTCAGGTGGAACAAAGAATCACACAGTAGTGGATGGGGTGGAGTGGGGCGGATGTCCCACCTTTTCTGAACACAGAAGATCACCTGGCTGGAAGGAGGGGGTGAGGGGGGGCTTGAAAAGCAAGTAAACGTGCTGGAAACAGTTAGAGGCTTTCTGCCAGAGATTCTCCATCCTGGAACATCTACAAGAAGGACTGTACCCTGCCTAGGGATAGGCAGAGACTGGCCATTAAACCATCCTGGGAGTGATCCTCAATGGTGATGATAGGTAGCACGCATCTTACATCTTTTATTAGCTTGTGGGAACTCCTGACTCCTTTATGAAATGGTGGTTCATTAAACATGCTACATCTCAATTGAAAATCAAGTTCTAATCAATAAACTAGCATTCAGCAAAACACACAAGGAGTCCTGTGGCACTTTCAAAGACTAACAAATTTATTTATCGCATGAGCTTTCGTGTAAGCGCCCCATCTTCAAAGTGCCTGACAAACTGGAATTTTCTCCCACAATAGCTCATGCAATAAATAAATTTGTTAGTCTTTAAGTGTCACAGAATTGCTTGCTTGTTTTGCTGAACCAGACTAACGTGGCTGCCCCTTTGGAACTTGTCATACTAGTGTTTGTTTCATCTAAAGCTAAGTGGACTTTAGAGGGCATGAATAAGCAGAGCTGCACATTCTCATTTCATTGATAAAAGGGCGAACCAGAGCCCGTGATTGAGGGAAGGGTCCCAATCCCTGTGGGACAGTAGTTCTCAGTGTGGTATCTGGGACCGATTACATGCAGGAGGCTGGTGTGGACTGACTCAGGAGTGAGTGGTTACCCAGCATGGCAAGTGAATTGGGGTTCAGAAGTGGAGGTCAGGGGGTCACAGAGGCACACCAGACCAGATCCTGGGAGAGGAATGTCACACTGCCCTACCTGGGGGGCTCTCAGGGCCCAGCAAATAGACAGGCAGGTGCACAGCAGGGCAGGAGCTGCAGGCACTCATGCTCCCAGCATGCTCAGGGCTTCAGGGGCAGCAGGGGCCAGCAGATGTCTTTGTGCCAGCTCTGGACATGCAGGCAGGGCCAACTGCAACACCAAGCTCACAGGCAGAGCCTGGTGGATCCCAACACAACGCAGAGCCCCCAGTGCCACCTGGCGCCTGTTGGCCAGACACAGGCAGTGCAACCAGGCCACCACCCTTCATGGTGCCTCTGTCCCTAATGCTGCCTGATGGGATGGTCACATCTGGAGCAGGCCCAGGAGGGCCAAGTACAGGGCACTGCCCTCCTAAGGGATCGCCAACAGCATGGCACCAGGGCTTGGAAACACTGCTAGACCTGGCCCAGGGCTGGGCTGCCCCACATCCGTAGCTCCTCTCTGGAAACTCCTCCCACCAGCTGCTGCTCATGGCTCTGCCCCCGGCCAAGGGAGGAAGATGCTAACCTTGAGGCGGAAGCTCTGTGTCAGCCATGCTGCTCCCATTGGAGGTTAGGGGTTCTTGCTCCGGGTCCTCTGGGGTCAGTCGCTGTCCCTGGCCTGTGCGGAGGCAAAGAGCAGCCGTTGCAGCAGAGCCCTGCTGCCCTCTCCCTGAGAGGGGAGAAAAGAGCCCCTGTCCCCTCCCTCCCCTCAGGCAGACCACAGCCTCCTGCAGTGCCCCAAAGTCCCTCCCTCACCAGGTGGGATGGCAGGCACAGGCAGCCTGGCAAGGGTGGCAGGCTTACCCCAGCAATGATGTGGTGTGGAGGTTGACTCCCAAAGGCCATGCACCCTGGAGTTCTCTGGTACCATCCTGAGTGCAGGGGAGCCCAGTACCTGTTGCAGCTCCTCAGCCACAGCCTGCTCTGGAATCATGCCCAGGATCTCACCCCTGCCCCAGACATGCTCCTCCATGGGCAGGGCCTGAGGCCTGGGGGGCTGCAGACTGCCTTCTCCAGGCTGAGTGGATGCTGGGGCATAGGCGGCCGGCAGGATCGCCCCAGAACCTTGCGGCTTGGTGGCCAGGACACACAGGGTGGCGCTAGGGGTCAGGCCCAGAGCCTGCAGGCTGTAGTGCACCTCGGCTGCGCCAAAGTGGCGCTTGGGGAAGCCCTGAAGCAGGGTGAAGGCTGGCAGGTCCGGGTGCTGCGTCGAGATGTGCTGCAGGATGTGCTGCAGGGGGCAGTCGGCTGGGAAGCACTTCCGCAAGGCCTGGCCCGAGGGCAGACGGATCTGGGGGCAGAGATAGCACAGCAGTTAGCCTCCAGCCCTGAGCAGGCAGCCTGAACCCATGAAAGGCTGAGGATGACTGCACGGCTACCCTAACAGCCACTGCCACCTTCTCGCACCACAGCCTATTCCACAAGCGAAGGCCAGGCCAGCACAGCGTTCTCCTATGGCCCGCCTCCACCTCAGCCTGCCAAGCTAGCAGTGTAGCTACCCACTGCTGAGATGCACCCAACTCTGGGGTGGAACAGAGGTGTGTAGCAGAGTCACACAGGAGAGCAGGGCAGCAAGAGGTGCAAGCCCCTTAGATTCTGAAGCCAAGTTAGGGTTTTGCCCAGGGTACTGAACCCAGTACCTCAGCTGTCAAGAGACCCAACGGGACAGGCGGAGCTCTAATCCGTTTGCCAACAGTTCAGCTCCATGGCATGGCACCCCCTGGGCTGTTGAGGACACAGCGCCCCTGCTGAGCCCCTCAGCTCCCTGTGGCCTCTGGGTTTTTTTTGGAGTCTCCCACATGGAGCCCAGCCTATCTGAGGGAGCGCTTGGGATGGGACGGGGGCAGCCCAGGGCAGGATCCTGCTCTTGGAGGAAGCGGAAGGCTCTGCACATACAGTTTAGTGCCTCCCTTGGCTTCTGGCTGGGTAGCACTTCCTCACAAGAACACAGCGGTGGCCACGCTATGTCAGCTCTGCAGCCCATCCAACCCAGGGTCCTGACTTCCCACCAGGACAGCGCCAGGGCTGCAGGGGAACAAGCAGAGCGAGAAACGTCCCAGCAATCACAGCCGCTGCAGAGGAGCAGCTGAGCTCGCCAGGGCAGGGCCCAGGAACTGCTGCCTCCAGGCCCACCCCAGCCAGGCCAGCTCTGCACCAGCAGGACTCACTGTCAGCAGGCATTGCCCCTCGCTGGCCATCAGAGCCCTGCCCTCCGTTCTGTGAGCATGGGCAGCTGGGGGCACTGGCTTGTGGGTCAGCTGGGTCTTCGCCTGGACGTTTCTCCGGTCATCGGCAATTCGCTGTAGCACCAGCTCGTGCTCCTGAGGGAAGAGGCCGGGACGCGGCTGCTGGTAGAGGAGCAGGGCCAACACAAGCCGTGCTCCCTCCTACCCTCCCTCAGTGGGGTGCCCATTACAGAGGGCCAGAGATGGGCAGAACCAAGCAGGGACTGAGATGCAGCCCAGGACTCAGGTGCTTCTCCAGAGCTTGAGTCTACAAAGCCACATGGTGCCCTCCCACCCTGGCCAGCTCCGGGGCTGATCTGGGGCAGGGCAGGGCAGGATGGAACATGTTCTTTTCCTCCCCAGAGGGTCTGATTCCAGCAGAGTGGGGCCAGGTGTGCGGGGCCCTCAGCCAGGCACAAACAGCGCCCACTGCAGTGCTGGGCAGCAGCTGCCTGCCATGGCTTTGGGTGGAGGGGAACGTGAGAGGCCAGACTCAAACCCCTGCTGCCAGGGCTCCAGGGCCTCAGCCAGGCCAGAATCAGCCAGGAACACAGCAAGTGTCAGTGCCGGGAGCACCCAGGACAGCTGCCCACAGCCTCCTGGGCTCCTCTGGGCCCCACAAACAGGGTCTTCCTCCCTCATCACAGCGCTTACCTTCCGCTTGGTTCTCCTCTCAGCTTTGACCTCCTGAGCCAGCTGCTCCCTCCGCTGCTCTTCCAGCTCCCTCCGGTTCACCCTCATCCTGTGGCTGTGCCCAGCCTCTGCCTCTGGCCTCAGAGGGGAGCTGGGCCCTGTGGGTGCAGAAAAGGAAAGGGTGATGGAGCTGCCCACCCACGTGCCTGGCAGGGAAGGAGGGGTCCAGGCACCTGGCAGGTCGTGCTGTGGGCTAGGAGTCGCAGACCCTGAAGGCACCTCATGGACCTTGGGACGGTTGAAAGCTGCAATTGCTCCTCTGGGCTCTTCAGGGGGTGCTACCTGGAGTCGCTGCCCCTGCTCCTGAAGTAACCTGCAAAGCATGGAGAATGGGGGGGCGCAGCTGAGGACCCCAACTAGCCCACACACCATGCAGGCAGCTCTAGGATCGGCTGGGATCGGAGCCATGGCCCTCAGAGGGGACAAGTTCTCTCTCCCATCCTCTGACCCCCAAGCAGGAGTGGCTAGACTGGCTGTGCCCCATTCACACCCTGCTGGGTCAGGCAACATAGAATCATAGAATCATAGGGTTGGAAGGGACCCCACGAGGT
>ML682284.1:662994-755848 GCA_007922195.1 Podocnemis expansa | reverse complement strand
GGGGTCAGGCTGGGGAACGGGGGGTGCCGGGGGCAGGTTGGGGAATTGGGGGGAGCCGGGGGCAGGGCGGGGGGCAGGGCGGGGAACGGGGGCGGTCAGGCGGGGGGGTCCGGCTCTCACCGCGGGGGGGTCCATTGCGGGCGGGGGGCGGCCGGGACGGCGGCGCGGCCGGGGGAAGTGGCTCCGCTCCCGGAAGTGCGGCGGGGCCGGGCCGGGCCGGGCCGCCCCTCCCCCGGGCAGGGTGGGGGGCTGGGCCGAGCCTGCCCCGCGGGGGCGGTGTCCCGCGGGCGGACGGACGGGCGGAGGCAGGGACCGGACGCGGCGGGGCGGGGCTGTCGCCGGGAGGGGCCCGGCCCCGGTTGTAACCAGCCCCGCCCCCCCGGCTGTCAGTGCAGCGCCGCGCACCCGCCCGCGGTCTCCATCCCATCAGGTCCGCCCCGGCCAGCCGCCGCTCCGCCCTTCCTAAAGTCCCAGGGACCCGCCCGGCGCCCGGGGCCCGGGGCAGGCAGCCGCGGGAAGGCGGTGGCTCGGGGACGGGTCGCTGGGGGACACAGCGCGGCCGGTTCAGTCGCTGGCCTTCGTGGAGGGCTGCGGATCATGAAGCTCTGCCGGGCCTGCAGTGACCTGAGCCTGGCACCTGCTCCACCAAACCCTCCTCTGGGAGGACAGACGGTCCCTGAGGACAACGTCCGCTGGGCAGGGGCACGGAGTCTGCCCAACGGGGCCAGTGGGAAAAAGCTGTCAGAGGAGAAGCTAGGGCTGAGCGAGCAGATGAACCGGAGCTGGGGTAGGCGGGGAGGTGATAAGACAAAAGAAGAACAGGAGAATGAAAGTAGAGGAGTGAGAAGTGGGAAGGCAGAAAGAAGGAAAATTAAAAAAAAGTTTCAAGTCAGGAGATGCAGAAAAACCAGAGCTGGGTATGTGAGAAGACAAAATAGAGAGAAAATAAATCTACAGGCACGGTACTGGGGAGTGTAGCAAGGAGAAAAACTGAAAGGAAATGTAATTGCTGAAAAGGGCACTCGGCCAAAAGACTGTTAGCTGAAACCAGATCCTGAAAGCAGTATAAGAGGAGACACGGGACCTAAGCACATGACAAGGGAGAATGACAGGCCACTACAGTTCAACGGCATCTCATGGACAAGTGAGGGCCCACAAAGAACCCCACTTGGGGATACATTTGAGGAATAGGAGGACATGCAGGAACATCACATCTAAGGGGCCAGTCAAGCCAAAGAGACACAAAGATCAGGACAGCGAGAGTGGAGCTGGTTTTACAACCACAGAGAGGAAAAGCTGAGTCTTCTTTGAAGTGACATGGTTCAGGACTCTTCTTTCCTTCTTGTTCACAGCAATGCATCTGGTGTTAACTGTGTGTTGTGAGGGAGAGGAGCTCCTACAAGCTCACAAAGGTGGATAGGCTGGTAACTTGTCATTAATTATTATCAGAGTTGTAAGTTCTGGGCCATGTTCCATAGAATTTATCCTGGTACAGTTTGTGGGGTTTCATTTAAAATGATCCTTTTTGTCTTGGTTCTCCTACACACTGACTGGTGAGATTTCATCGTAAGGCAGGCCCGGGGTGACGAACCGTGGCTGCAGAGCTTTTCGATGTGCCAGCCAGGCCACATTCCTGGACAGGACCATTGCTGCCCTGAAAAACGGGTTCAGGCCTGGGCTCCACTCACCGCCTCATGGCCCCATCCCTCAGCCCCAGGGCCCAATCCAGGAGCCAGATTGGCCTCCTTTTGCTGGCAGCCCATCCCTTGCTGGCCAGCAGCAATGCAGGAAGTAGCCCCACCCCAGATCAGTGGCAGACAACCTGGGACTGATTTGGTCCCAGCTGCTGCTGGCCAGTAGCAGGTGGCCCTGGCCCCAGATCCAGCCCTTGCCACTGCTGGCCAGGCAACCCTGGCCTGAATTTGGTCACTGCTGGCCAGCGGCCTGGGCCCAATCCAGCCACTGCTGGGCAGGGCCAGAGATGGCAGCGGTGGGGGGGGCTGCAGCAGCACAGGCCCAGCAGCAACAAGACCCCTGCTCCTGGATGTGCTCAGGAACATGCCATCTAACACAGAATGACTTGACTAGCCAGCTTGAAACTGAATGGACCCTCTTTTGCACATCTGTCTGTCCTGCTTGATCTTAGTCTCAATTTACTTTCTCTCCCTCAGTCCCACTTTCCTTCCATCACTGTGGCTGCCACTTTCACTCTGTTTCTTTCAGTGCCTATCTTTTGGGCTCCATGCTGCCTGCTTGTTTCTCCACTGTCCCCCTCTTCTCTCCTGTTTGTCAGGCTGTCAGAGGCGGGTATTCCTCTTTTCAAAAGAATGACAGTGCGTTCACTCTGAACACACCCTAAATCATGTGGCTCCCTACATGTCAAATACCTTTACCATTTATACTTGGAACTTCAGTGGGAAATAATTTTGGAGTTGAAAAATCCATGGTAGAAGCCATCATCATGCAAATGTACAGGGCCATTATTTGTTTCCTGCTATGTGGGACTGTGACTCTTGGCAATGTGCAGGACATGGCAGTTGGATTTGCACCAATATGGTTCCCAAATTATAGCAGGGCAATAGGTGGCACACACATCCCTATTTTGGCACCGAACCACCTTGCCAGAGTATATCAAATCCAATGGCTATTTTTCTCTGTTTGCAGAGGAGCTGATGGATCACCAGGGACACTTCACCAAGTTCAACATCAGCTGATCAGCAAAGGTGTGTGGTGCCTGCACCTTTAAGAGCATGGGGCTGTTCAGAAAGCTACAAGGGGGGACTGACTTTCTCCATGGGCAATTTACTGTTGGCAGTGTAGAAATGCCAATTGTGATCCTGGGGGACCCAGCCTACCCCTTGCTCATGAAGCTGTATGTCAGCCACCTCAAGAGCACCAAGGAAAGGGTCAACTACTGGCCCAGCAGGTGCAGAATGAAAGTGGACGCCAGTGTTGGTCACTCATAAGATTGGATCTCAGTGAAAAATACACCAGTGGCAATAGTTGCCTGGTCTGTCCATCATGACATCTGTGAAGCAAATGAGGAAAAGTTGCCACAAGGCTGCTGCAGAGCAGAAGCTCAACAGCCAGATGGAAAGGCTATTAGAAGAGTTCAGGGCTGGTCAAGGAGGCTTTGAAAGAACACTTTCACAGTCAGAATAGTTAGAAACTCTACAGCATTTATGACAGATCATTCTGACAGGTTTCTGCATCCCTTTTGGTTTATGTCCCACCCCCATGGTCTCATATTTGGACATGTATGCCTCTGGCACAGCTGGCCATTTTTTAAAAAAGATTTTTTTTTATGGGGAATCTTAGGATTGCTTGTGTGTGTGTTTTACATGTTAAAAAAGACTTTTTTCTACACACTTAGAGAAGTCATCTTACAGAGATTTTTAGGTAATTTACAAAATAAAGCAAACAAAAGGGAAAATATCAGAAAAGAGCTTGAAAACTGCAAAAAGGAATAAAGTGATAAGCCACAAACATGTTCACAGATCTTAGAGGAAAAAGAATAGTTATGTGATGGTTATGTGTTTCTTAAAGATATGAAATATTAGTTTTTTTGCAAACACAATTGTAATGCATTTGTTATTTTGAAACAAAGTCTGATTTGTGAACTAAAGAACAGACCATGTATTTTTAGAGATAGGAAGACAAAGTGTGACCCTTGTAGAGCAGCTGAGAAAAGCAACAGTCTCTTGGCCTGTTTCAGAGAGAGAAAAAAGAAAGGGGGCGGGAGGGGGGAAGAAATTTTTAAATGCAGCAAGAAAGCATGGCAGTAAGCACGCAAAGAGAGAGATGAGCACCCAGGCCCTGCAGCTACCTCTAAGCAAATATCAATTACTAGGGACAGGTGGCTGAGGTAATATCTTGTATTGGGCCAACTTCTGTTGACTAGGACCTTTGTCTTTCTGGTATCCTGGGACCAACAATGATACAACCACAGGGCATGCAACAGGTTGGGGGGGGGGTGGTATTAGCCAGCCTGAGGCAAGCCACACCTCTTTGCTGGGCCAATCAAACGTAACATGCCATATGCCTCTTGCTGTCACAGGGAGAGCTGAAAGCACTGATTTCCCGTAGGCATATAGTAATTTAGGAGAACAAACAGGGAGTTTTGTGATACTTTTTAATACTTAAAAAAAAAAGTATTTATCACATGAGCTTTCATGGGAGAGAATCCCACTTTGTCAGATGCTTGAAGATGGAAAACTTGCAGAATGGGAGGACAATAAATGAAGGGAAGTGTAACTCATAGGATCAGGTTAGACTATCAGCAAATCAAAGCAGTTGTTTAGATTCAAACATTGTGGAACAACAATTAGAAGGAGATGAAGTAGAGAAAAGGCAAAATTACCTTTTGTAGTAAGAAAGCCAGGCGATCTCCCTATTTAAGCCTGAGGCAGCAGTATCGAGTTTGCACGTGAACTCCAACACTGCAGTTTCTCTTTGAAGTTTTGATTTGTAATCAATGTAAGTACAGCAATTTAACAAATCTTCCATGGAGCCAGCAGGGAGATTGCAGTGTTCCTCTATTAGTTTTTGAATGTTATTTCTGATGTCAAATTTGTGTCCATTTATTCTTTTGCACACAGACAATCATGTATGTCCAATGTATAAAGCAGAGGAGCGCTGCTGGCACATGATGGAATATATCACATTGTTGGATGAGCAGGTGGAAAGAGCTTGACAGAGTAGCTGATTTGATTAGGTCCTATGATGGTGTCATTTGTGCAGATGTGGACAAAATTGACTACAGGGATTGTTGCAGGGACGTGTGCCAGCTTCAGAGTTTCTGTTGGGTCTCTAGTTGCTAGTAAGTATCTGTTTAAGGTTGGGGGACTGTCTGTAGGCAAGGCTTTCTTTGTCATCCCACTGTTTGAGACAGAGTGAGAGATCATCTTGTAAGATAGGCTTTAGATCTTGAAGATGTCCTGTAGAGGTCTGACTTGGGGGGTTGTAGGTGACAACCAGTGGTATTCTGTTGTTTTCTTTCTTGGGCTTCTCCTATAGTAGTTGACTTCTGGGTTCCAGTCTGACTGTCAATCTGTTTCTTTAGTTCCCCTGGTGAGTATTGTAGTTTTAAGAATGCTTGATAGAGATCCTGAAGATTAAGGCAAAGGCACTGCCTGTGAGAATGTAACTTTTGTGACCAGGGGCTCTTCCTTTACCTTCTGCAGTTCAGTTTTCTGCTGCAACAGCAGGACGCTTGCCTGTGCCCCTGGGAAGCTGCTTTTACTCAGAGCTGAACAACGCCTCCTGCATCTCAGACCTTTGCAGCCAGCAGCCAGCATCATGGTGACCACATCTCTTCTGCGGCTCTGAACAGGAGCTGTGAAACTGACCCAACACTAATCAGTGTCCCATGGTCAGGGGCAGATGGTGAAGAGTTCCACCAACCTGCCTGGCATGGACTGACCTCCCCAACAGCCACAGGTCAGCCAGCTTGCTACAGCAAGGCTCTGTGCTCCCTCTGGTCCCACACCCTGTGACTGCACTGAGCCCAGAAACATGGAGGCCCCACTCTGGGTCACTGACCAGAGGCAGCTGGTTGTTAATCCAAGAGGGTGTGAAGCGCCTGGGTCCTTTGCACCACTGCAGCTTGTGTGCTCCAGCTTCTGTCACCACTGCTCCTTATCCTCAGCCAGCCAGGTGGGCCAGGCTGGAGCTGCTTCTGTCCAGCAGAGAGGCAAAACAGAACCAGTGAGTGGCAGCTAAGGCCAAACACATTCAAACTGGGAAACAAAGACGGTTTTTCATAGCGAGGGTGCATAGCCTCTAGAACAATCTCCCGAGGCCAGAGGCGGATTCTCCATCTCTTGATGTCTTCAAATTAGGACTGGAGGCCTGCCTGGAACACACTTTAACCTGTCAAAACAGCCACTCTGAGCTCTGAGCATTCTGATGCCAAATGCCAGCAAGTCGCACATAGCAACTTTGCTGCTGTGCCTCCTCTATTAGACTCATAGGGTTAGAAGGGCCCTCATGAGGTCATCCACTCCAACCCCCTGCAATGAGGAGGAGGAGGAGGGGAAAAAAAAAAAAAAGCAGAACCACTCTCACTAGATCATCCCAGGCAGGGTTTTGTCTAACCAAGCCTTAAGTATTTCCAGAGATGGAGATTCCACCACCTCCCTAGGTAGTCCATTCCAATGCTTCACCACCCTCCTAGTAAGAAAGTTTTTCCTAATATCCAGCCTCAACCTCCCCAGCTGCAACTTTAAACCATTGTTCCTCATTCTGTCCTCTGTTACTACTGAGAACAGCCGAGCTCCCGCCTCCTTGGAGCATCCCTTCAGGTAGTTGAAGGTTGCTATCAAATCCCCCCTCAGTCTTCTCTTCTGCAGGCTAAATAAGCCTAGTTCCTTCAGTCTTTCTTTGTAAGTCTTGTGCTCTAGCCCAGGCATGGCCAAACTGTGGCTCAGCAGCCACACACAGCTCTTGAATGAAAAAGTGTGGCTGCCAGAAGGTGGTCAACAAATCAGTTCAGGAAAGCAGCCCCAGCCTAGGAGTTCAGGAAGGGGTTGGGACAGTGGGGAGAAGTGGTGGCATGGTCAGAGATTTTTAAAAAAACACCAGTAGCCTGCAGTCTTCTACATCAAGCAGCAGCTAAGTTTTTACTGCATAGGCCTACTTTTCATGGTAATTTTAAGTAACTACTGGAATCTGACCTTAGTAGGATCAACATTTATCCTCTTCTTATGATTAAAGTGTTTTCCATGAGTTTTAATCTTAGTAATTTTGGAGTAGGTAAAAGGACACAGCTACATGCCTCAGTGCAGCTCTTGAAGGTTTAATAATCAACTTGTGTGGCTCTTGAGGGACATAAGTTTGGCCACCCCTGCTCTAGCCCCTCAATCATTTTTGTTGCTCTCCGCTGGACTCTTTCTTCACTGTTTCTCTTGAGCTGAAGCGCGTCACTACGACTGATGTGCCATCAAGCCCCACCGTACAGGGCCTCGTCTGCTGCTCTGCAGCGTGTGGTGGGTGCTGAAGGGCAGCAATGAGAGCTGAGGCTCACATTGGCAGGCTTGGCCCATGGCAGTCGCCCTTTGCTGCCACAGCGGGGCTGAGCTCTGGCCGCAAGGGTTCAGGGTAGAGCCACGAGAACGACTGTGGGATTAGAAAACCCGCCTTGGACAGAGGCGAGGCATGACAGCCGGCTAGCCGAGCCAGGGCCAGCTGAGGAGCGGGGTGATCAGTCTCCCAAGTCCCAGAGGGGAGCAAACGCCCAAAGGCCTCGAATAAAGGGAGGCCAAGGGCCGCCAGCGGCGGGAGGGGGGAGCCAGGCCCACGCGGGCAGGAAACCGGCTGGGCCGGCCCAGGGCACAAGGCCCCCAAGGCTCAGCCCGGCCCCAAGCCAGTTAAGGCCGCGGAGCCGGGCCTGGACTGTGGAGACTGTCACGTGATGAATGACCCGAGACGTCACGTGACCCGGTAGGGCCCGTTCGACGGGCCTCGGCCCCTCGGGGGGCGGGGCCTCCAGAGCTCACCCCCCGCGGGCACTTCCGGGAGACCCGCTCGGCCCGCCCGGCGTCTCCATGGCGACGGAAACCCGGCACCGAGCGAGGCGCGCTGCCCCGCCCTCGTGATCACTCGTCACTCGCGCCACTCCGGCAGCCCGCGCGCCTCATCGGCCCCGCCCCCGCTCCCGGCGAGCCGCGCGCCGAACCCGCCTCTCTCCCGTCATGCCCCGCGGCGGGCCTGGCCGGAGTCGCTCTTGCCGCGCGGGGGCTCCGGCCACGCCCCCATGGCGTGGGGGGGCGGGGCGCGCAGGTGAGGCGGTCCCGCGTCGTTCCCATGGCAACGGGAGACGGCGGCGCCCGCCCCCAGGCCCCGGGGCCGAGCCAAGCCGCGGTGGTGGGGCCGGGGCCGGGGCCGGCTAGTCGGGCGGGAGGGGCCCTGGGCGCCCCCTTCTCCTGCGGGGCAGCGAGTCCAGGCGGCCGCCCTGCCGTGACCGTTTGGACGCCGGGGGGGGCACCCCTCCCCCAGCGAAGGGCCGGTGGCCTAGGCCCGGCGCCAACTGACTCCGGGGGACAGCAGGGGCGGGCTGGGGGTCAAAGGTCTAAAACCAGAGAGTCGGGGGGCACCGAGCAGGGAGGGGGCCAGCGGGCGCCGCCCGGAGGCCTCGCTCCGCCTTGGCAGGGCAGGGCGGGAGTCCCGGGGCAGAGTCCGGCCCTGGGCGCTGCAGGAGGCGGATCGGATGAGCCGAGCCAGGCCCCTGGGCTCAGATCTCTCGCCCCAGGGAGGCTCCGCGCTGGTTTGCGAGCTGCGAGCCATAAGCATCTCCCCCCCCGATGGGGCAGGTCACTCTCAGCGGCCCCCTTCTAGCCCCCGTGCACCACCCCCTAGGGACCGGCGATGGCAGCTTCCTCCGTTCTCCTTCCCTGGGCAAGCCCAGGGCCAGTCCCGTGCCTAGACTGGACGAGCATCTGCCCCAGGCTGAGCACTGCTGGGGCTCTCCAGTGCTGCACACAGGAGGCGTCCAGTTAAAGGGAGGGTAAGCAGGCGTGGGGCAGACCACGGGTGTTTCCCAAGCTCCCAGCCTGTAGGGCAAGGGTCGGGAGCCAGTACTGGGTCGCACACCCTCAAACACTCCAGCACGGCAGCCCTTGCTGCCACTGCCACAAGCACTGAGATGCAATTGCTAGGCTGGGGGTGTAGATGATTTGTTTCAGCTAGGGCCTGAGGAAGAAAGTTTGAAAACCACTGCTGTAGGGAGTGTGTGAGCAGCAGACGTTCTCACGCTGCTCTTGTGCCGGTGAGTGAGTGCCCTAGCCTGGTGCCGAGCTGTGCCGTGGGGAGTTTGTTTCAGAGCCTTGGGCGTTCTGTAAACAAGCCTTGCTCAGGAAGGCAGCAAGTGGGTGACGCTGGCTGGTCAAGTGGGAGAGCTGCTGTCTACTGAGGACAGCCATACTGTATTGCCCTGCCAGCATAGGGAGAACTGCACATCCCTGACTCCCCCCACCGCCATCTGACTGGTGTGCCCACTACCACTGCAGGGTTGAAGCTGGACTTGTCCGCTGGGTGCTGCCCTGTGAATGCTGACCAGGAGCAGTATGGGGTGTCCTTTGTTCTGCACCCGAACTGCCCATCTCCTAGGCAGTGAGGAGGCCCCTCCAGCCAGTCACCTTTCCTACCTCAAACCCAGCTGGCAGCATCTCCACTGCCCGCTCCCATGACCCCAGTGTTTCTGCAGATCCCGCCCCAGAGGGCACCTCTGAGATGGAGCCCAGCATTGGAGACAGAGGAGTCACAGAGGCTCCTGGAGAAGGTAAGCGGCACTGACCCTGAGTGGGGCACTGCTCTGGTACCGAAATGCCAGCAGACGGCACCTGACACTACTGCTCCATGCATGTCCAGCATGGCTGAACTGGCAGAAGAACCTCCCTTGTTATGCAAAAACACTCAGGATCTTTTCAGGAGGGAAAAGGCAATGTGCCACATTTATTATAAGATGTAAAATTAATTCCTAACACCCCCCCCCCAACACACCAATAGATGTCCTATAGCTGATAGTTACCAGTCCTGGCTTGAGATTGTAGCTTGGGTGCGTTGCTGGAGTTCGTGGCTCGTGGCAGCTACCTGGTCAGGGAAGCTGGGCACGAGGGGGGAGCAGAGTCTCTGTTGGGCACCCTGATGCTCCTTGCTCGTGGATCTTATGTAGAATAGTTCCCCCAAAGCCTTCTGATCTCACCCAGTCTTTTATACTGTTTTGGTTTCAGTGGAAGTCTGGTGGGTCAGGTCGCTTCTGCACCACTACTGATGGACAATAGCAGGCGTGACAAAAAGTCCATGGGTGCTGTTGAGTCACACTGCTCCTGTTAGCAGATGTGACTTCCAGCATGATCTTGATGGTTTGATTGAGTTTTAGTTTTTTTGTTCCTGGGGTGGATCCTTTTCACACTCTTCAGCCTTGGATGGACTTCACGCCTCATCAGGATCAACTGGCAGTTTGGGACTAGTTCACACATACAGCATACACCCTTCATCCACACCTTGCTCTTAACAATTTTCCATCTACAATACAATATGGAGTCTGAAATGCTAAAGTTTTAATTTACAATATGGAGTCTGGAATGTTACAGGGATTGGGGAAAAGGTAGTTGTAAAGCGAGAGCCTTAAAGATAAATGGATACAAATGCACATACAGTAAAGGCTGGGGCTGGTGGCTCAGGGGCAAAAGCTGCTCCCCGCAAACTCCCAGAGGATAGCGGTTTGAGTCCAGGCTCTCCCCAAAAGCCACAGCTGGTCTAGCACAAAAATACCTATTATACACTACTAAGGCTAAATGAAGAGTGATATGACTGATATAACAAAGTTGCAAATGGATACAAATAAAGATTGGTAGGAGTAAAATACAAATATTGGGGTGTTACTACCAATGAGAAGTAATTAATTAGGAGACACATTGCCAATGGGAAACATAGTTACAATATATATAAAGATTGACAGGAAATAAGTTGCACCTCAGTGAAAGTGACACAAGTGAATTAAACTATTAACCAATAAACTCTATACAGTTGTGAGTGAGCCCAAAGAATTTATGAATGAATTCATAATAATTAACACCATATCTCTACACCCTGACAGACCATCACTTCTACTCTGATGGGCACAGAGCTGAGCTGTCCAGGGCCACCCATCCTGGTGGGTTTTGCTTGGTGAGCAGGTGCCTCATTGATGCCAGGTTCGTGTTCCTGGCTGGGCTGTTAGCAGAGCTCCTGGGGCCATGCTAAGTCCTGGCTCTGTGGTGAGCCAGACATGCCACTGGATTTCCACTCTTAGGGCAACCATACGCAATGGTGTGACGCTGGCTGGGTCTAGGGCACTGTTTATGATTATTTTTCAGATTAATATTTCAGATTTGCAATAATCCATATGTGATATGCCATGTTTAGTACCAATAGAAAGGTTGTAACCTGCTGGGAATTACTGTATGGTTTCTATGTAGGTATCATATCTGTATTAGAAATTAGAATTGTATTTGTTTTGTGTGTGTTCCAAGCTGCTGGATTCTAAGGCCATCCCAGACTGGGTGTCTGCAAAACCATTGCCCTCTTGCTGGCCCATCGAGGGAACTCCCAGATACAGGGGCCTAGGAAGAAACCTGTTTCACCAGTCACCCAGACTGACCATGTGACTCAACTCCGTTTTGATTTGGCAAGGACTCTGAGAGAATGGGGAAAGCCAAAGTTAATAAAAGGCAGTAGCCCCATCTCCATTTTGTCTTCAGTCTGCAGCCTGCAATCAACATCAGCCCCTGGATTCTGGAAGTATTCTTCTGGGACTGAACAAAGAACTGAGACCCACCTAGATGCTGGGTGCATACCAGAGCAATTGGACTAAACTACAAGCTGCAAATTCTTCAAGGACTTGCTTTACATGGACTCTAAATCATTTGTATGTATGTGATTCACTTGGACCCTTTAACATCTATCATATTTTGTTTGTTCTCTTTTTATACTAAACCTGTAGTTGTAGTTACTAAAGGATTGGCTGGCAGTGTGGTATTTTGGGGAAGATCCAAGCCTATATTGTTCTGGGTGATGTGGCTCGCCCTTTGGGGTTAGGAGAACCTATTTCTTTAAGAGACCCAGTGGCTAGGTGGGAACCAGAGAAGCTGATGTGCAACAAAGGGGTCTGTGTCTGTTTTGTTAAGCTTGATGATGACCAGAGTGGGAATCAGAAGCATGTTTTGTTACTGACTGGGAGACTGGTTTAAGTGCTACCTGTCAGTGGTTTGGGTCCCTGGTTTTGCAAATTGCTGTGATTTTGGTACATTCAGAAGTTTATCCCAGGAGGCCTGGGTCACAGATGGCACTGCCATAACTCGAAAGACACTTGCTCACAGGGTGGTTCCAGAGCTTGGGAGATGCCTCATGTGACCCATGCCTCCTGGGATAACCTCACGAATGTGCGAAAATCAGGGCAGGCTGCAAAACCAGGGGCAAAACCCCAACCCACTGACAGATGGTACTTAAATCAGTCTCCCAGTTAGTAAAAAAACATGCTTCTGATTCCCCACATTGGGCGTCACCAAGCATAAGGAAACAGAAACAGCCCCCTTACTACACATCAGCACCTCTGGTCCCCTCTAGCCACTGGGTCTCTTGAAGAAATAGGTTCTCCTGACCCCAAAGGGCCAGCCACATCCCCCAGAACAATATAGGCTTGGATCTTCCCCAAAATATCACGCTGCCAGCCAATCCTTTAGTAACTACAACTAAAGGTTTAATATAAAAAGAAAAGAAAAACAAACTATGAGAGATGTTAAAAGGTCAAAGTGAATCACATATATATACAAATGGTTGAGAGTCCATAGAAAGCAAGTGCTTGAAGAATTTGGAGTTTGCAGGTTAGTCTGTTTCCTTTGGCAGACCCAGCAGCTGGGTAAATCTCAGTTGTTTATCCAGTTGCAGGAGAATTGTTGCAGACTGGAAACTTCCCAAGGGGTAGCCATGTTAGTCTGCGAACAGCACAAGCAGCAAGAGTCCTGTGGCACCTTGTAGACCAGGGGTGGCCAAACTTATGGAACTCAAGAGCCACACAAGTTGATTATTAAACCTTTGTGAGCTGTACTGAGGCATACAACCATTTACTTTTACCATCTCCAAAATTACTAAGTTTGAAATTCATTGTGTGGAGAAGTGGGAACCCTCTGCTAGATTAGTCAGGGAAGACATGGGTGTTGATCCTCTATCTTTGCTAGTTAGGTGATGGGACAAAGGTGGGTGATATGGGATAGAGCCACTAGGGGGCAGGGGGGTAGTGTTTAGGGAGCCTGTACCTGGGACAACCCCCCCCCCCCCCGCTCCCCGCTGGTCACACTGGATTCAGCCGTTTGGGCCAGGGGGCGGAGAGGTGGGCAGAGCTAGGAGGGGAACAAAGGACCGGGGGGAAGGAGGGACTGGAGAGGGAAAATGGGGGTCCAAGAGACAGGACCCTGCCCTGGGGTGTAGCCCTAATCCCCTGGGGGTTTCACTTGTGGTTGTTCTGAGGATGCTGATACCAACTGTCCTTGCTGCTGTATGAACTGGTTTGCTAATAAACCCTCTGATTGCCACACTGGCTGAGAGTCGCTGCTGATTGGGACGATTGGGACCCTCCTGGGGGGAGGAAATCCCCTCCAAGGGAGACCGGACAGAGCAAGGATCTGACCCTCTGAGCCTGGAGTTGGGGGCTGGCTGCACGGAGCGTGGAGACCCGAGGTGCTGGACGGGAGGAGACTCCACCGTGGCCAAGGCCTGCCTGTTGCTCTCCCCTCCAGCACAGGGGGCATGGGGGCCCCAGCTAGGCCCTCCCCATCAAAGGACAGCACTGCAGGGCTCTGCCTGCAGCCCCACTCTCAAAGACAGCAGGCTCCATGAAGAGGCGGCAGGGGCAGGGAGGGGAGGTGGTGCAGTGCTGTGGGCGGCAGGACCCTTGGAGGAAGGCAAGTGGCTGCCAGCTCCCAGCCAGCTGGGGCACAGTGAGCCGCTTCAGAAGCCAGAAAGGGGTACAGAACCCCTGAGTCCCGGCTCTTTTGAGGCCCACAGGAGGGACTGCCACGCGAGCCACAGTTTTCTTTTCAAGAGCTGCACGCGGCTCATGAGCTGCAATTTGGCCGCACCTGTTCTATTAATTACTTAAGGTTACTGAGAAAACTAGGCCTACAGTAAAATTGCTGCTGCTTCCCTGCCATCCCCCACCGTCCCATGCTTCTCGCCACTGTCCCTGACCATGCCCTCACTCCCCCACCATCTCCAACCATGCTGCTGCTTCGTCCCACTGTGTTCTTTTGCAAGCCTCACTTTTTCTTTTAAGAGATGCATGGGGCTTGCAAACCACAGTTTGGCCATGCCTGTTATAGACTAACAGAGTTCTTCAGACATAGCTTTTGTGGGCTCCAGCCCACTTTGTCAGATGCAAAGCATATCACACATGGCCTGTTGCAAATATGAAATAATAATATGAAAGCTAATCATAAACAATCACCTAAAGCCAGACACCGTCACACCTGGAGACTCCCCACAGGGCTGGGGATGGGCACCATGGCTGCTTTAAATGTCAGGAGGGTTGGTGGGGGGGGTGCCAAGGATTGGGGGCAACCTCCACGTGGTGGGAGGGCATCCTTAGCTTTTGCCTAGGGTTCCAGAATCCCTAAGACCACCCCCAGATATGGGGTGCAAAGGAGGGCTGTGTCCCTGCCCGGTTCCTGCAGAGGATCTCCCTGCCAGCTTTATCTGAGAGGCTCTGGCCCAAACCTGGGTGGTTCAGGCTCCTTCTTGATTCTGTTTCTCCAGCAGGTACTGGGCTCTGGAGTGCTACAGAGGAGCAAAGCAACACACCAGGATCCTTGAAGGTGAAAGCAGAGAGAGTGTCCAAGATCCTGGAGTGTGGGGAGAGCGTCTCGGGGAAAGAAGCTGCGGGCCCCTGGGACCTGCTGCATGGGGGATATCCTGCTGATCTGCACAGAGTGTGGGGAGAGCTTTGGGCACCACAAAGCCCTCCTTGCCCACCAGAGGGGCCACAGTGGGCAGGTGGTTGGGCCAGTCACCTGTCCTCAGTGCCAGAAGCACTTCAAGCGCAGAGCCAGCCTGGTGGCCCACCAACGTACGCACACAGGTGAGAGCCCCTTCACCTGCACCCACTGTGGAAAAGTTTTCCACTACAAGACCTGCCTGCTGGTGCACCAGCGTGCCCACACAGGCCTGCGCCCCTACAAGTGCTCACAGTGTGGTGCAGCCTTCTTGCAACATGGGGACCTGCGCATTCACCTGTGCACACACACAGGCGAGCTCCCTTTTGCCTGCCCTGACTGCGGCCGCTGCTTCCCGTCGCACCACAACCTGTTTCACCAGCACCAGCACCCAGCCCTGGGCCCCCATCAGTGCGAGCAATGTGGGCGCAGCTTCCATCACAAGCGAAACTTGATACGGCACTAGCATGGTCCTGCCGGTGCCCAGCCTTACCACTGTGCCGAGTGCGGGGACAACTTCTGCTACAAGCAGAGCTTGCTGGCCCACCAGCGTGAACATGCCACCCCCCCGGCCTTACCCGTGCCCACAGTGTGGTACCTGCTTCCGGCATCAGGCCAACTTGGTCATCCACCAGCAGAGCCATGGCCTCCCGGCTGCCTACACCTGCCCACAGTGCCAGCAGAGCTTCAAGTACAAGGGATACCTGCACATGCACCAGAGAAACCACGTGGCCTGCGAGGCAGTGGGACAGAAGGGCCAGGCCCTGGCTGGCTGGGGGGGGGGGGGGGGGGCTCTTTACTTGCACCCAGTGTGGGAAAGGCTTCAAGAACAATGGCTTCCTCATCATCCACCAGAGAGCCCACGCAGCTGGGGCACAGAGTGCCAGCCCCACCCCTTGGGGCACCTAGCCCCCCATTCCAGGCCTCTGCAGGGTCAGAGTGCCTCAGTACATCTGCAGGAGCGACCTGTGTGCATGGCTGGCCCCTGGGCAGCCATTTAATCCAGAGGGGCCCCAGCACGCAGATGGGGGTGCTGTCACTTGTTTGGGGAGGGGGCAGGATTGCTAACTTGGGCTACGGTCACTTTTCCTGAAAGCAGCAACTGCTAGGAAAAGGGCAGCTTTGGATGGAAACCAAAGCCAGTCCCTGCCCTCATGACTGTGCTATGAGCTGGTGATGGGTTAGCTGTGGTGTGCTGGAGAACAGGGGGTTTGCTGAGCCTTTCTGCCATTGGCTGCCCACCCTGCCGTCTGGTGGGTGTCCCAGCCCCTCAGTCCCCAGAGCCATGTCTCTTGCTGGCACCCCCCCCATGTCCTTCAGGGAAGCCTGGGTTAGGGAGTTCCTGGATGTGGCCCCAGCTGTCCTAGGCAGGGGGCAGAAAGCATCTTCCCCAGCAGGGCAGAGGGGTCATGGGCCCATGCACATTCTTTTATCCATTGGGCCCGTGCTGAGTTCTGACTGTCTTTACATTGGGGAGGCCGTAGTGCTGGGAAGCCAGGTTACGGGGCTGATGTGTTGCTTTGAAAAACTAAAGCTGAGGCAAAAGGCAGAGCCTGGGATCCTGGCTGGACCATGGCTGGTGCTGAAGGGTGAAGATAGGCTTATGGGAGCTCCCTGCCCTTGTGGGCGGTGCACTGGGGTGGGGGGGGACCCCTGGTCTGGTGAGGGCTCTCCACTGTCCAAGGCACCATCTTCGTCAGGGGCTAGTTCCTGTGCAGATAGTCACAGCTGCCTGCTGCAGTCAGTTCCTGTGGGGCATGTGTTGGGCTGCTGAGCTGGCCTAGTGTAAGCACATGGAGGAAGCCCAGCGACTGCCTTAGGCAGTCACTGAATGGGGAGGGGGGATGAAGGAAGACTGTCCCATCCTGCTTCAACACAGAACTGGAGCTGGACAGGCCAGGATTTTGTCAGGTTCCAGGTACTAGTTCTGGAGGGGTTGGGGGGAGCGCTGGCCCTGCTTCCTGCCCCCATTGCTCCCCTGCTGGGGGAGATGGGGGGGGGGGTCAGTATGTGGGGGAGGGGAAGGTCCTGGAGGTGGGTCTGGCCTGACCTCAGCCAGAAGAGTCATGCTGGAGGAAAGACTTCCTTGCTCTTGGCACTAAGCCTGCTCCCACTGCCTGGCTGCAGACTGTGCACGGGGTTGGCCTTCCCCCTTGGCTTGTGGTGATGGCTGCAGAGTCCAGAAACAAGCATGCGTGGCCCCGTAAGGTCCATCTCTGCCTGCTGCCCACAGCAAAGTTCAGCATTACTGTTGTACGTTAAACGGAGTTGGCATAAAAGGAGCCCAGCCCCTGTGGATCAGCAAACAGCGGTTTGAGAGAGATCAGCCTGCTAGTAGGATGGTACACACACCACTCAAAATCCTTTCCCCTCTATTAAGGACATGGAGATGCAGGAGAACCAGTTAAAGCTCAAAATGGCAAGTGTTGACTAGTTTTTTTTTAAAGGGAACCACCCTTGTTTGACAGCTGGGAATGGACAAGGGCTTGGAGAAAGGTGACAGTTTTACTGGCCAAAGCTCTGCTGCTGAGACATGCTCTGGAATCCCCTTGAGCCATCTACTACACTAGATAACACAGAGCAGACAGGAGAGTGGTGCTCAGTGATGGAAGGTCGTGTTACGGACTACTTAGAGAAGGCGGCTGTGCAGAAATCTATGGGGCTGGATGAATGGCATCTGATTGCATAGCTCAGCAGTCAGCAACCTTTGCTGACACCTGTGCTGGTTCCTCCTCCCTAACCTTCAGTTGGTGCCAGCAGCTCCTCCACTGAAAAAAAGCTGCAGCTGTATAATTTAGTGGTGGTTACAAGCTGGAGGGTGGGGACATGCTTCCCACGCATGCCCCTGAAAGGAGCTGCTTGCAGGAAGATGCTGCTCAGAGCAGCTCCTCTTGGTGGTGTACATGGGAATGGGGTCCCAAGGAATGCTGCAGAAAGAACCTGCCCAGAGTAGCTCCTTCTGGAGGTGGCATGCTGAGAATAGGAGCCACTCCAGGCAACTTCATTATGTGGCATGCATGGGACATGGGCATGGTGATGACCCCCAACGCCCCAGCTAACCCTGAAAGGAGTTGCCTTGAGTAACTTTCCATAGCAGAAGCAGCCATTTCTGTGGCTCTGTAGCAGGTGCAGCATGCTGGTCTGAATGCACTCGTGCCACTGTTGGCACCCATGCCAGGGGTTGCCTACTCCTGGCAAAGCCACTAACTATTATCTTTGAAAACTCGTGGCAAACGAGGGTGGTCCTGGATGATTGGAAAAAGGCAAATGTAGTGCCTACCTTCAAGAAAGGGTAAAAGGAGGACCTGGGGAACTACAGACCAATCAGCCTCATATCAATCCATGGAAAAATCATGGAGCACGTCTTCAAAGAATCCATCCTGACACAGTTGGAGGAAAATACAGTGATCAGGACCAGTCAGCATGGATTCACCAAGGGCAAATCAGGCCTGACCAACCTGATTGCCTTCTATGATTAGATGACAAGATAAATAGATAAGGGAATAGTCATCAATGTGATATATCTTCACTTTAGCAAAGCTTTTAGTACGATTTCCCACAGCATTCTTGTCAGAAAGTTAAGGAAGTATGGTTTGGATGAATGGACTGTTAGGTGGATAGCAAGCTGGCTAGATCATTGGGCTCAGTGTGTAGGGATCAATGGCTCCGTGTCTAGTTGGCAACCACTAACAAGCAGCGTGCCCCAAGGGTTGGTCCTGGGACTGGTTTTGTTCAGTATCTTAATTAATGATCTGGATGATAGGACAGATTGCAAGCTCAGTAAGTTCATGACTGACACCAAGCTGAGGGGAATGGTAAACACACTGCAGCTCAGGGACAGGGTTATGGTGGATGGGAAACTAGATGAGTCAACAATGTGCTCTTGTTGCCAAAAAGGCCAATGGCCTATTGGGCTGCATCAGTAGGAGTGTTGCCAGCAGATCGAGGGATGCGATTATTATCCTCTATTGGACGCTGGTGAGGCCACATCCAGAATACTGTCCAGTTTTGGGGCTTCAAACTACAGAAAGGACATCAACAAATTTGAGTCCAGGGGAGAGCAACAAAAATGATCACGGGTTTGGGGCACATAATTTACGAGGAGAGACCGAAGGAACTAGGCTTGCTTAGTCTGCAGAAGAGAAGACCGGGGGGGGGGGGGAAAGAAGATTTGATAGCAACCTTCAGCTACTTGAAGGGGTGCTCCAAAGAGGAGGGAGCTCAGCTATTTTCATTAGTAACAGAAGCTAAAACAAGGAGCAGTGGTTTCAAGATGCAGCTCAGGCAGTCAAGATTTCATACTAGAAAAAGGTTTCTCACTAGGAGGGTGGTGAAGCTTTGGAATGGCTTACCTAAGGAGGTGGTGGAATCTCCATCACTGGAAACATTTAAGACCCGGTTGGACAAAACCCTGGCTGCGATGATTTAGTGGGAGTGGTCCTGCTTTTAGGAGGAGGTTGGAATAGATGATCTCATGAGGCCCCTTCCAACCCTATGATTCTGATTCTGTGACCCACCAACAGAGCGGCCCCAGAGCCTGCCAGAACAACAGACACAAAACCTGCAGCCATCTCTCCAATGTTACAAGAATCAACCCCCCCTGCCCACTGTGGAGAAGTGGGAACCCTCTGCTAGATTAGTCAGGGAAGACACGGGTGTTGATCCTCTCTCTTTTCTATTTGGGTGATGGGACACAGGTGGGTGATATGAGGTAGAGCCACTAGGGGGCAGGGGGGTAGTGTTTAGGGAGCCTGTACCTGGGACCCCCCTGCTGGTCACACTGGATTCAACTGGTTGGGCCAGGGGGCGGAGAGGTGGGCAGAGCGAGGCGGGGAACAAAGGACCAAGGGGAAGGAGGGAGAAAAGGGAAAATGGGGGTCCAAGAGACAGGACCCTGCCCTGGGGTGTAGCCCTAATCCCCTGGGGGTTTCACTTGTGGTTGTTCTGAGGATGCTGATACCAACTGCCCTTGCTGCTGTATGAACTGGTGTGCTAATAAACCCTCTGATTGCCACACTGGCTGAGAGTCGCTGCTGATTGGGACGATTGGGACCCTCCTGGGGGGAGGAAATCCCCTCCAAGGGAGACCGGACAGAGCAAGGATCTGACCCTCTGAGCCTGGAGTTGGGGGCTGGCTGCACGGAGCGTGGAGACCCGAGGTGCTGGACGGGAGGAGACTCCACCGTGGCCAAGACCTGACTGGCTGTGGACAGAGGGGATCCAGGTGGCTTGTCTGGGGTCTCCATCACACCCACACACCTTTACAGAGCCACAGATCCTGCACACACCTAACAAATGGGGCACGTCACCCATGCCCTAAATGCCCTGATAGCAAGTATCTGGTTAAATCCCTCATGAGCTGACACAGGAAAAAGAGCCAAGACAAAGCCATGAGCTCCATGAGTGATGCACATCTCCCCAGCTGCAAAGGGTATCTGCGCAACAACACGAGCCCAGATGCTTCAGTTCTTGTTACTAGGCAATGAAAATCCTGGCCTGGTCAGGGACCCTGCATTTATGGCTCCTTTTAACCAGCTGTCACCCAGTAACCAACCTCCCTTTTGGCCCAATGACAGCAGCTGGGTTAACGGGCATCACTCCTCCCTTCCGAATATGTAACAGCTTATGCTAAACCAGCTGGTACATCTCTATTTACTTATGACATACAGTGCCTGGCTAAAACAATCAAACCCATGGCTCAAATGCTGTCTCAAGCCTAACCCTCCTTCTGTCTCTTCACATCATACTACCCGGGGAAGCAATCTCTGTTTTGCAATTTAGATGCAGCCCCCAGAGTACTCATACTCTGGGACACTGCCAAAAGTGTTTCACAGTCCTACTTCCTTTTTTCTCCAGTGCTGCACCTCAAACAAAGGGCAAGCAGTCCACTTGGGGAGGGCCCTAGGAAGTCTGGGCTGGGGGGGAGGGGGTTGGCCACAGGCCCACGTAACTGTATATGCTGGAGCTCCAGAGTTCAACTGTTCCCACCCTGGGTTACAAACGAACAACAAAAGCCTCTAGGTTATCAAACCTGGAGTCTGCTCATGCATTCTCCTAACCCCATGTGCAGGGTTACCTGATACCAACGCATGGAAAAGAGGACAGGGAAGTAGGAAAAGGCATATTAACATAATATTCTTCTGTTTTTAGGGGGCCCTGGAACGCTTCCCCCTAAAAAAAGGGGTGTTCCAGCATACTTTAACCCCTGTAAGTAAAATGCCAAACAAAATCATGCATTTTTAAAATGCCTGACGGATGGAGGATGTGAAGGTAAAAAGGAGGACAGGTCCTCTTTTTGCTTGACATCTGGTAGGCCTACCCATGGGTCACATGGAGCACAGTGCAGTGCAGACAGACCTGAAGAAAAGTGCTGGTTGCCTCACCCACAGCAGCTGATCAGTAAAAGATATTACCTCCCACACCTTGGCTCGCTCAAGTCTGGGAATAATGCAGCTACATGCCACTGAAAACATTTGCCTGTCAATAACTTTTGCTGGGGAGTTGAAAGTCAGAGGGCCCTGGGGAGAGGGTGCAGGATGCAGCCACCCTGGAGAGGGAGCATAATGGTGGTTTCTCCAGGGAGCTTTTCCTGCCACCACTGGGGTGCCCTCATTCTCAGAGGGGCAGGGGGTTTCAGCAGCATCCTGGGAGTGGAAGAGGCTCTGCAAGGACCCATGGCAGGACCAATTCTCCACTGGGGGGAGGGACTGGAATAGGACAGGGCTCTGGCAGCCCCACTGTGCCTCTGGGGTCTCCCTGCTGTCCATTTGATAGGCGGGAGGGGGGATTTCAGCAGTGCACTGTCTGCGGGTCCTCTTCCCCCAGGGATCCCCAGTACACAGCCCTTCCCCTTGGCTCAGCCCTGTGAGCATTTCTTATTTAGGGGCTGCAGATCCTGCACTGGGAGAACAGGCTAAACTAGGCCACAGCAAACCAGGGCTTCCTCTGTCTCCCGGTGGAGGCAGCCCCCCAGAGTAGGACCACCCCCATACCTCTCCTCCCCTCTATTTCCATGCTTCCCCCTGCACATTGGGAACAGCTGGGTTAGTATTTGCCTAAGAGCCTGGATGGAGGCTTCTAACTCACCCCATGAGACCATCAGCTTCTAGCTCGCTAGTATGACTCCACTGCACCGTTTCCTGTAGCAGAAGCGCACAATGCCTCCCCGCGACCCTCACCTAATCTCACCTGCCCAGGGCAGGGCCTGGGGTCTCTGTCCACCTGGGGCTAGAGCCAGCACGTCCCATGGACGCTGGATGTGTGTGTGTTGTCTGTTACACTCCTGGGGCTCCCTGCACTTTTGTGGGAAGAGGTTGCAGCAGCAGGCTACACTGTGCAGACACAACTAGGGAAAGAACTCAAAGGGAAATAAATCAGACAGTTACCTGGAGCCAGCGTCAAGGGGAAAACTGGAAGAAAATGCTTTGAAGGACTCAATTCACACGCCATTAGCTGAAACCCACCCACCAGAGGCCCTCCTGCGAGGATGAAAGGAGAGATGGGCAGAGAATGAACAAGCAGCAGGTTCAAAATGTACACAGGATGGCACCCCACCAAACATAGTCATGGGATGTTGGGAGGCGAAAACCACAACGGAGTTCCCAGGAGAACAAGAAGTTTCTGGAAGACAGGCTGATCAGTAGGATTATCCAACATGACTGAGGGACACAACCCTACACTGCTTGTCCCTAAGCAGCTAGCTGCCAGAAGCTAAGGCCAGATGCCTGCTAATCCCCCTGCTCGTTCCCCAACACACCCGACCCCAGCCACCGCCAAGACAGGCCATTGAGCTCGTGGCACTGCTGGGTTGACCCAGTTCCTGTGACTACCCAGTGCAGGTGGGAGGTGCCAAGTGGGTGAACTATGGCCTAAGTGAAGAAACCTGCTCGCAGGCCCAAGGCCACCCATTCCAAGCCGCAGCAAGTGCCAGGGAGCCAGACCTAGGGGTGGAAGGGATCCCATTTATTGCAGAGCAATAGGGCTAGCGCCAGCGGGGCAGGTGCTAACTGCACGGCCCAGGGAAGAGGCTTGTGAAGGTTAGGGTTTGGGTCACTGCAAGTTTATTACTCCAGTAAGTCCCAGCTCAGCATCCACAGTTATTCTGACAAACATTCCAATGATCCCTGAATCTTTGTTTGTCTCAGCTGTGCCCCACTCAGTGCAGCCAGCCAGTGGGCACAGGGACCTGTCCCAAATCAGCAGGGGCCACTTCCTCCCAGCCTCTTGCAGTCAGAACGGGGGCAGGGAACAGCTCCTGCCTGACCGTGGTGCTGTGGGACGAGATGTCGGAGCAAACAGGACCTGGCTGCTTCCCTGAGCCCGTAAGGGCCAGAGCAAGAGATACAAGTGGACCTCACAGGGAGGGCTGGGCCCCCAACTGCCCCCCCCCACCCCAGACATAGCCTTGCTCCCCAAAGCCCCTTTCTGTTTGCCACAGCCCCGACCCAGACCAAGCGTGTATCAGCCACCTGTGGGGGGGTTCTGACTTGGGCCCCTGGCAGCCCTCAACCACGTATGCTTTGAGATGAGGTGATGCAGCCAGTGCCATGGTACGAAGCAGAGCTGGTTGGTCCCGGTTCCCTGCCCACAATGGGTGGTCACTGGTTAGGCCAGAAGTCCCCACCTGGGTTCAGAGAGGGGAGTGCTGTGCTCCCTGGCCCTGCCCTAGCAGCTGAGCCCAAACTTGGCTTTATTGGGCTGGAGCATGTGGGGCCCATGCTATAGACCAAGGCTGGGACAGTCAGGGAGGTAGGGAGTGCAAGGAAGGGGAGCTGGGGCCAGGCATGGCCTGGCCTGGAATAGAGAAGAGGGACCAGAGGTAGGTGCTTAGCTCCAGCATCTCCACCAGGCTCGGCCCCACTCAGACAGGGGGCATGCAGGCATCCAGGGTGCGTCCCCACAGTCAATGATCCAGGCCAGCCGGGCTCGGCTCCGCTCAGGGCTGCTCCTGGGTCTGCCTGCGGACAAGTTCAGCATAGAGGCCTCCCCGACGCAGCAACTCCGCATGGGTCCCAGCCTGTGGTGAGAATGGGGGCAGGAGTCACCAGAGCCCACCATACCAAACTGCTGCTGTGCCCCAAACTGTCCCCATGCCACTCAGAGAAAAGCCCCTGCACCCCCCACCTAGGGACTGCCCCCTGAGAGCACCTGTGCCTCCCACAGATGCCTGCCCCTCACCTCCACTGGGCCAGCTCAGGATGGGGTACACTGGGGGCCTAGGGATCAGGGCAACCTCTCCCTCACCTCAGCCACACGGCCCTGCGCCAGCACCACAATGAGGTCAGCGTCCTGGATGGTGCTGAGGCGATGGGCAATGACCAGCACTGTACGGCCTGCGACAGCTCGGTCTAGCGCCTCCTGCACCACCTTCTCTGACTCTGCGTCCAGTGCGCTCGTGGCCTCATCCAGGATCAGCACAGATGGGTTCTTGATGAGAGCCCGGGCAATAGCTACACGCTGCTTCTGGCCCCCTGACAGCATCACTCCTCGCTCGCCTGGGGGACAGTGAGAGGGAGGGAGCTCCTGCAGCAGATTCTCACCCAAGGGGACTGTTCTGCTCATCCCAGCTGGCAGGCAGAGCCCAGGGCAGGTCCCCCCACCAGGATTCTGGCATCCAGCCCACGGCCCCTGGGTGAACCAAAGCAGGCCTAGCAGAGAGATGCCTGCCTGGATTCACCGACCCCGTGAGAGACAAGCAACGCACTCCATCTCCACTCTGACCACCCTGG
The DNA here is from genome assembly GCA_007922195.1 of Podocnemis expansa. Classification (NCBI taxonomy): domain Eukaryota; kingdom Metazoa; phylum Chordata; order Testudines; family Podocnemididae; genus Podocnemis; species Podocnemis expansa. The sequence goes on along the minus strand of ML682284.1, from coordinate 731,655 downwards.
TCAGCTTTGCCAGTGGCTCTTGGGCTACTGGAAGGAAATGGAGCTGCTCCCCTGGTTGGTGCCTGCTTTGCTCCTCACAGTGGGGACAGAGAAAGTGGCCAGGGCCTGCACTCACCCACAACAGTGCTGTAGCCCTCAGGGAAGCTGTGGATGAAACCATCAGCATTGGCCAGCCGGGCTGCAGCATAGACCTCTGCATCGGACGCATCAGGTTTGCCAAAGCGGATGTTCTCCATGATGGTCGTCCCGAAGAGCACTGGCTCCTGGGGGAAGCAGTGCCTCAGTGAGAGGGCAGCTAGACCTCTGCAGGCCGCAACCCTGCACCATGTCCCCCGGCACCATACCACCTACCTGGCTGATGAAGCCAATGACCTGTCCTCGCAGCCACGAGGGGTCCAGGGTGCAGATGTCATACCCGTCCAGTGTGATTGCCCCTTGCGTGGGCTCATAGAAGCGCTCCAGCAATGCCGCCACCGTTGACTTCCCTGCAGAGCAGAGTGATGCTGTTGGTACCACTGGGCCACAGTGCGGCCAGACAAGCTGCCAGGCCCCACAGCCCTGCCCCAGAGCTTGCAAGCTTCCCAGAGAGAAGCCAGCTCTGAGCCAAGGTGGTGCTGAGCTGGGAGCCTCTGAGACTGACTAGCTCCTGGGCTGTGAACCAGCACTCCTGGGTTCTTGTTCTCAACCCCGGGGAGAGGGCAATGGAGTCTAGGGTGTAGAGCAGAAGGCGCTGTGCCAGGCTGTTCCATCATTCTCAGTATGACGCTGACTCCCCACCCCCCGCCCTGTCTCTGGCCTGGCTCCCCTGCGAGACCCCAGCTGTGACAGACAGGGGAGGAAGCGTTCTTGGCACTCAGGGTCCAGGGCAGCCTAGTGGGGTGCGAAAGGCTGGGCGCCACCTGCCCAGGCTCCCCGTGGTACCTCCTCCTGACTGTCCCACGATGGCCACGGTCTTGCAAGGGGGCAGGTTGAGGCTGAAGTTCTGCAGCACCTGGCAGCCAGGGCGTGTGGGGTAACTGCAACAGCAGCAGGAAGAGGGGATAAGTCAGGCTGGGCTGGGCAAACAGGGTGACCAAGAGCAGAGGCAGGACAGGCCCTGGGGAAGCTGCACAAGGGGAGTTAGGGTGCCCACAGCTGGCTTAGCTGCGGGTCGGGACTGGCTCTGGTAGACATAGGGAGGGTGCCCAGGGCAGGGCTGGTAGGGCTGTGGGCTGGGACTGAGGGGCACCAGCAGAGCTGAGGAAAGGGGGTACAGGTGCCATGTCCCTCATGCCCAGCCCTGCAGTGCAGATCCATGCCCCTTGTGCTGTCCTCACCAGAAGGAGATGTCCCGAAAGCAGATGTGGCCAAGCAGGGCATGGCTGGGGATCCGGATCCCACCGCAGAGAGAGACAGCTGGCTCCAGGGTCATGAACTCAAAGACACGCGCTCCAGCACTGAGACCACGCACAGCCTGTGGGGACAGCGAGGTGGGATGCCGTGCCCCCTCACGCCCCCACCACTGGCGATCCCTCCCCTGCTGGACCCCACGTCACCCCTCCATGGTGAGATGGCACGTGGTACCCTGTGCAGCAAGGAGCTGGTGCATGGGGAGTCCCCTGTGGGGCCTTTGGCATCAGGAGTCCCTGCCTCAGTTTACAAGGTGGGCAGCTGGGCCACAGCAGGGCAGACAGACGCCAGCGCAGGATCTGGCCAGCCACACAAACCAGCATGTGGGGCAGTGCTGCCCAGGTGGGGTATTGTACTCTCTCCCTCAGGCCACTGCACCTGCTCCACTCTGAGAAACGGCTGGTGAGTCTTCTCACCAGAGGGCTGGCCTGGGCCAGCGCCTGATCCTTCGCACACCGGACCTCACTGGCACCCCACAAAGGTGGGTTTCCCCTAAGCAGGGTGCCAAGGCACTGACCCCCCGAGGCCAGAGGTGCCTGAGGCACCAGCCTCACCTACCTGTCCGAACAGGATGGAGAGGTTGGCCATGGACCTGCCAAGACATGAGAGGAGAGGGCTCTGCTCAAGCCTGGGCTCAGGAAAACAGTGAGCCCCCAACACCCCCTCCGGGGGCCCTGTGACCTCTGCTCTCTGACCTTTGCACTGTCTGCGAAGCCACCAGGAAAGACATGAGGTCTCCTGCCGACAGCTCTTCCCCCGCCATGAGGGAGCCACCCACAAAGATGGTGCCCAGGACAATACCTGCAAGGCACAGAGCAGCAAGGTCAGGTGAGGGCTTCCAGGGCACATGCCAGCCTGCCTCCTGCAGTGCCCTTCAGGAGACGCCCCTTCACCTGCTGGGGACAGCGTCCCTCAATCAGGAGTGTCACTGGCCCAGGAAAAGACCTGGGGATCTGGTGCTGGGACTCAGGGCTCGAGCCCCATAAGCCTGGTGCCAGTGACGCCCCTGCCCTCAATGCCAAAATATTCCCTACCACCACAGAAAGGCATCCACCTCTGAGCTGGAATGTAGCAGCTGGTACCCATCTTGGTGCCTGGGGTGGGCTGAGCCAGGCAAGAGGGGTTCATGGAGGGCAGCCAGGCTCTGCACAGCCCCACAAATGCTGCACTGCAACAGAGGTGGCAACTCTCTGTAATAGTCTGAACCTTGCATTCCTGTGGGGGAGGAATTAATTTTCTCCCTCAGGAGGGGGCCAGGGTGAGGCAAGATGGACCCGCTGGGGCTGTGCAGCCCTCTGCAGAGAGAAGGGAAACCTCAGTGAGCAAAGATTAACACTGACAGCAACTACGACCAAGTGGGACTAGCCTTCATGGGCTTTCTGAACACTGGGGGTGTGCCTCAGTTTCCCTGTGCATCACTCATGAATTTCAGTTCTGGGTGTGGTCTGTGAAGTGGGCACTACAGCAGATATAGCTGCTGGCACAGCTGCTGGCTGGAGGCTAGTTAAAGGTGCTGGAGGGGGCCTCAGATGACCCTACTTGCATGTGATCAGAGGGAAAGAGAGAGAGAGAGAGAGAGAGAGTGTGTGTGTGTGTGTGTGTGTGTGTGTGTGTGTGTGTGTGTGTGTGTGTGTGAGAGAGAGAGAGAGAGCGAGAGAAAAGATCCAGGGAGCAGACTCAGGAATGACCTCCTGTGTGCATCCCCCCTGTTGGACAATGGTGTAATGGGCTGATGTCTGCACTGGGTTCCTAGCTACTAACCCCTGCTGACCCTGCCATAGAGCATCGCTGCTGGCTGCAGGCGGGGGCAGGGCCCTAGGGAAGGGAGGGAGGGAGAGTTCCCAGGCATCTGTGATGAAGTAAGAAAACCTCTTGGGTTACTGGGGTTCTTTTCTGTTCCTGTTCTTGGGTGATGGTATTCTGGTGATGGGACACAGGGGTGTGATAACTATAGGTACCACTAGGGGGGAAAAGGCTTCAGTGCAACCTTACCTGGACCCCCTGGGGGTGACAGGTTGTGGTCAGTTTAGACCAGGGGCAGGGCAGCTGGATAGAGAGGAGAACAAAGGGGAGAGAGAGGAGGTTGGAGGTCGGAGGGGCAGGACCTCTGGGGCTCGTCCTGGGGGTTTACTGTCTGCCCTCCTGGTTGATCTGAGAGCCAGCTGTCCTAGCTGCTGTGATAAGTGGATTGCTAATAAACCCTCTGACTGCTACACTGGCTGAGTGTCACTGCTGATTGGGACGGCTGGGACCCTCGTGGAGGGAGGACCTCCCCCCCCCCCCAAGGGAGACCAGACAGAGCAAGGATCAGACTTTCTGGGCCTGGATTTGGGAAGCTGGCTACAGGCAGCGTGGAGACCCAGGGAATGGGAGAAAGCTCCACCGTGGCAGAATCCTGGTGGGCTGTGAACAGAGGGGATCAAAGAGGCTTTTCTGGGTTCTCCGTGACAGCATCCCATCTGGGGGTCTCCCAGAGGGGCACTCCTGGCTAAGCAGAGGGCCCAGATGCACCAAGGGCAGAGTCTGGAGGTGGCTGCTCAGGGTTGGCACCTGAGCAGTGCTAGGGCATGGAGCCTGGGAGGCCCTCACACACCTGCAGGAAAGCGAAGCCGAGTCCCCGGTTAACCAGTGGCCTGGATGGGTCAGGACCAAGGGCTGCTGTGACAGGCTCACACGGGACTGACTCTGGGGACAAGGGAGGGCTCCTATGGCAGCACGGCGTGACCTGTCTGGAACAGGTCAAACGCTATACCTCACTGGTCCCAGCAGCTGACCGGCTCTGCTCCGGGGAAGGTGCCTGGCCGACCTTGGTGGGTGCATCACACCCTGTGGAGCTGGCACTGTCCCCCCAGGCTTGGCTTAGAAAACATGGGTGATGCAGGTGGGTCGGAGGCTAGAGGCTCCATCCCAGAAGCCATTTGGCCTGCCCTTGTGATGGCTTGGATCCCCCCGGGGCCTGGAGCACTCTGTGGTTCACTCTCAGGGAGCAGTGACCCAGCCCAAGGCCCAGCTGTCCACTCACCATTCAGCACCACATTGGACAGCCCCTGGAAGACAGCAATGCCCAGACCCAGGCTCTCGTTCAGCTGGCTTGACCGATCCACCTCACTGCAATACAGGCTGAAAGGCAGAAGAGAGGCTGACATCCCACCCCCACATCGCCAGGCCTTCCTTAGGGTACCTCCACGCACAACCTTCTAGTACCTGTGGGACTAGCTCGGGGTAGGGGATGGCACCTTCCCACTGCACCCCAGTGCCAGGCCACGGGGCAAGAAGTGGATCCAGTTGGGAAGGACAAAGGCCCAAAGCCCATGGTGATTCATGGGGGGTTGGTGGGAGTGGGGCATGGCGGGGACAACAGCTGCCACCCGGTACTTACGTCACCTCCCTGTCCTCCATGGCGAAGGCCCGCACAGTCCGCACATTTCCCAGCGCCTCGTCTGCCACCTCTGTGGCTTTGGCCACCTGCAGAGAGATGGTCTCCTTGCCACCTTGCTCCACAGGTACTCACTGGGACCCACCATCAGCAGGGGCAGGACAAGCTAGGGCTGGGGCAGCTGATTCATGCCATACTGTGGGGCCTAAAGGCACCCCAGCCTCCACCTGCTCTCAGCAGGAATGGGGAAGGTGACCGGGCCTGTGTGTTACCTGCTCCTGTGCTCGACGGGACAGGCCACGCAGGAAGGAACCGATGAGGGCGCCGGTGCCCACCAGGCAGGGCATCACCACCAGCAGCAGCCCAGTCAGCGCAGGCGAGAGCAGGTAGAGGGAGACGAAGCAGCCCATGGTCTGCGTGACACTGCGCAGGCCCTGCCAACAGAGACTCGTGAGTCCCCAGGTGCACCCTGAGGCTATGTGGGCACACAGCACCCTGGCCAGGGGTTCCTGGTTGGAACTCCCAAGGCTGCTCCCATGGGTAGGGACTCACCTGGGAGACGACAAGTTTGAAGGAGGATTTGAACTCCTGGACGTCGGCCGTGAGCCGAGTCACCAGCTGCCCTGTTCGGTTGGCATCAAAGAACGCCACGTCCTGCCTGCAGGGAGGACCAAGGACCTGTGGGTCCTGCTGACTCTGATCTCCCTTGCCCCTCCTTACGCCCCACACCCCTCTGACCCCCAACTGCCTCCCCGTCCCCAAACCAACCTTCTCACTCCAGCTCACACCCCACACTGCTCCCACTCTCCCAACCAACCTCCTCACTCCAGTTCGCAACCCCCCACCCCAATTGCCCTTCCAGTCCCCCAGCCCCACAACAGATCCTGTCATTCCAGCTACCACTGCCCTTCCAGTCCCCTAGTGCCCACTCCCAATGAACCTCTTGCCCCAGCCCTTCCACCAGCCCCACAACACGCCTCACTTCTCAGCCCCCCAACCAGCTCTCATCACTCCCCTAGCTTTTAAACATGCCCCTCACTGCGACCTGTGCACTCAGCCAGCCTTGCCCACTCCTGCCCTTTCCCCGTCCTGCCTCACCCTGAGATGTGCCCGCTGGATTTACCGCAGCAGGGAGGTGAAGAGGGCCTTCCGCATGCTGCCAGCAACCCGCTCCCCAACCCGTGCAAGCAGGGCAATGTATCCAAATGTCAGCAGCCCCTGGGGACAGAGGAGTGGCCAGAGCATGTCAGCCCCCAGACTGGTTGCCCAGTGCCCCACCCACCGGCATGAAAGGGGTCTGCAGAGCCTCCTGCGGCTCCAGCAGATCTGGATGCTTGGCCCCTCCCGATGCCTCCTTCCAACCCGAACAGCAGTTGGCTGCTGAGGCTCCTACGTGCCTGCCAAAGAGGCCTTGGCATGAGCCACAACAACCTACAGAGCCCTGCAGGTGAGATCAAACCTTACCCTGGACAGGGCTCTGCCTGGGTGTTCTTGGTACCTGTACAAACACCCTCTGTGAATCTGCCTCAGTCCCTGGCCTCAGAAGTGGCCTGCAGCAGTGAGTCCAACACAGTAACTCCATCCAAAAAAGTATCTGAACATCCCACCATTTAATTTCACTGCCCGTCCCTCACCCTTTTCTTACAAGTCAGGGAACCCAGCTAGGAGCTCTTGTCTAGGCCAGCCGTCTTCCTCGCTCATGAGCCTTTCAATTAACAACCCCAGCCATTTCAATCTGTCCAGCCAGGAGATTTTTCCAGGCCCTGGACTTTCTCACCACCCTTGTCTGAGCCCCTCTAGCTCTAGATTATTGAGTCTGGGACGGAGTGCCCCAGGCTGCACGTAAGAGGTGGATGAGGCTGCACCTTTGGGTTATGAAAGGCAGTTGAATATTCTCTGTTATTCACCATCTCAGTCCTTGAGCATCCAAGCATCACATCAGCTTTTGACCACGGCTGTGCACTGAGCAGAGATCTCCACTGAGTGTCTGCAGTGAAGCCCAGCTCCCATTCCTGGGCTGACAGTTAATTTAGAGCCCTCTCAGGTGTAAAGTGGTTCATATTTTCCCTCCAATGTGCATTTCTTTGTATTTGTCAACAGGAAACTCCCATTTGCTGTCATGTAGCCCTTTCACTCAGTCGCTTGGGGTCTCTGAGTTCCTCACGGCACTCTCATCTGCAACTGCCGCTACCTCCCTGCTCCCCCTCCTTGCCAGATCACCAATAAATACATTAATTGCCAGCCCTAGCTGGCACCTTCCAGACCCTGTTAACCTTGTTGCACAATTCCTACCCTTGCTTTCTGTCCTGACCCCACCTTCGATTTTTCTCTCTCATCCTAGGACAACTTGACTTCTTTAGCCAGCTCTCCTGGGAGACTTTGGAAAAGGCCTCGCAACAGTCTTAAACATCAGCTGGTTCCAAAGATTAGCAAGCCGTGATTTTGATTTGCTTAGAACCTGCCAAACCCTGATCTTCCAGGTGTTTTAATGTACTGTTAACTGTCATTTCAACCAGCATGGCTGGCAGGAACATAAGGCAGACTGGTCTGTAATTCCCTTTGATCACTCCAGGGCCAGCATTTGGTGTCACCTGGGACAGTGGCTGGTTTAACAAATGGCTGAGTGAGATGACTTGGGGGGGGGGGGGGGGGAAGATGTCAGAGAGCACACACAGATCATTGCCCTCCATGCCCCATCAAGCCTTCCGCTGCTCCCTCCCAAACCTCACGGCTCCATCCCCCAGCACCCAGCTGACCTGCAAGCTGTACAGCAGGAGCAGCCGCAGGGCAGGCCGGCGCACCTCACGCAGATAGTTCCCAGCATGCTCCTGGGCGCAGCGTGCCACCACATTTACCAGCTCCCCTAGAAGCAGGGGGATCTGGATGTTGAGCAAGGCCGTACCCAAGGCAAGCTGCAGGCAGAGAGAGAGCAGAGCCTAGTGTGGATACTAGGGCCCACGTCACCCCTGGGGCTTCCTCCTAGAGCAGGGGTTCTCAGCCCTTCCCCGGTGGCAGCAGAGCTGGGAGGCTTCCCAGCTGTGCACGACACACCAAGCCCCCTCCCCTGCATCTTAGCTCCCACCTTCCCCTGAAAACCCCCATCTCCCCCCAGTCCACCTCCCCACTTCTCCCCTGCTGCCAGAACCCACCCCCTCCACCTCACTCACCTCCTCCCCACCTGAATACAAACTCCCCGCTCTTGGGCCAGGGACCACTCCAGCCAGCCCCAGCCAATCTGGGCAAAGCTCAGTGAGGAGGGGCAGAGGCAGGTTCAGCCTGTGACACACTAACCACTGTGCTGCAACATGCTTTTGCGTTGTGACACACTGGTTGAAAACCACTGTCCTAGAGCAGTGTTTCCCAACCAGTGTGCCAAGGTGTGCCGTCAGACCTGAGGTGTGCCACGGCATTTTTTGAGAAACTACTTAGAATTCTGGATTGGCTCATAAATATTCATGAGGTCATTTGGAGACTATATCGTGGTGTGCCTCAAAAAACTTGAGGGTATCGAGGTGTGTCGTGGCAGAGAAGAGGTCGGGAACCACGGTCCTAGAGCACCAGACTGGCCAACTGTGGAGAGACGATGCAAAGTTGCTGTGGCCTGCAGGGGGCTAGGGTCCTCCCCACCAACCTCGAGTACTCTGCCCAAGCAGTTCTTACCATGACAGCTGCCGACAGGGCCAGCAGCTGCGGGCGCAGGAACTTCCAGAACTCAGCCCAGTCAAAGGCAGGCTCTGGTGCAGGAGTGGCGATGGCGGGAACCACGATGGGGCTCCCTGCCTCCTGGCAGCATGCAGGCCAGCCCAGGCCAACCCCCACCCCAAGCAAGGCTGGCCCCACCAGCCACCGTGTGGCCCGGCCCATCGAGACGCGGCATCTAGGAAGGGCTGGGGGTACCCTGGTGAGGCGGCTGGAAGCACGGAGGAAGCAGGAGAATTGAGCCCGACAGCTCACATGCCTGAAAAGAGATGAAAGGGGGTGAAGTGCCCATGCCAACCTGCGCCAGCTTGGGCCTGAGCCCGCCCACCAGCAGGGATGCTGCACGGAGACTGGTACGGACGGGTGCAAAGGAAAGAGCCCGTCCTCTCTGGGCAGGACCAGGGCTGCTCCAGAGCAGGGTGGGCTGGTGCCAGGAACCCCATATTGGGCACAGTCAACCTGCAGGAGGGCAAGCAGCTGGGCAGCCCGAGGCAGCACAAGCAACGAACACAAGCGTGTCAAGAGGGGGCCACACACACTATGAGACAGCACCATGCCTTGTTCAGGGAGGGGAGGGAGCCCTTGGCACTGAAAGAAGCCTCCTCAGAGCAGAAAAGGAAGAGGTGGTCAGTGCCTGCACATGTGCATTCCCCCATCCCAGGCCATGATCTTGCTCTGGCCTCAGATCATTCCAGGCCTTCTGCATATGGGGAGCTGCAGGTGGCCTCCAGCCCCCCAAGGCAAAGCAAGAGGGAACAGAAGCTCCTGCATGGGGTGGAGGGAGGGAAGGTGGAGAGATAGGGGAAGGAGCGTGGGCAGCTACCAAGGCTTGAGGTGGGTGAGCAGCTGGCTCCAGGCTAGCCTAGGGCACCCTGGAGGTTTCTGTGCCATTCCTCTGCACTTCCTTCACGGCTTGTCCCTGGTGCCCCCCTGTGATGCTGTCTGGCTCTAGGGGCCTGTTTATGATTATTCTTCAGATTAATATTTCACATTTGCAATAATCCATACAAGGTTGTAGCCTGTTAGGAATGACTATATGGTTTCTATGTAGGTATCATATCTGTAGTAGAAATTAGGATTGTATTTGTTTTGTGTGTGTTTCAAGCTGTTCAGTTCTAGGGCAGTCCCAGACTGGGTGTCTGCAAAACCACTGTGCTCTTGCTGGCCCATCAAGGGAACTCCCAGGTACTGGGGCCTAGGAAGAAACCTGTTTGACCAGTCACCCAGACTGACTATGTGACTCAACTCCATTTTGATTTGGCAAGGACTCTGAGAGCAGGGGGAAAGCTAAAGGTGATAAAAGGCAGCGGCCCCATCTCCGTTTTGACTTCAGTCTTCATTCTCCAATGTCCAACTAAACAAAGGACTGAGAGCCACCCAGATGCTGGGTGTCTACCAAAGGAATTGGATTAACATGTAAACTCCAAATTCCTCAAGGATTTGCTTTCCATGGACTCTAAATCACTTCTATGTATGTGATTCATTTTGACCCTTTAACATGTCTCATTTTGTTTCTTTTCTTTTTACGTTAAACCTCTAGTTGTAGTTACTAAAGGACTGGCTGGCAGGGTGGTATTTTGCATAAGATCCAAGCCTACATGATTCTGGGTGATGTGGCTGGCCCTTTGGGGTTGGGAGAACCTATTTCCTTAAGAGTCCCAGTGGCTGAGGGGGACCAGAGAAGCTGATGTGTAACAAAGGGGGCCATTTCTATTTTGTTATGCTTGGTAATGACCAGAGTGGGGAAGCAAAAGCATGTTTTGCTGCTGACTGGGAGACTGGTTTAAGTCCCATCCATCAGTGGTTTGGGGGTTTAGCCCTTGGTTTTGCAGCTAGCTGTGATTTTGGCACATTCAGAAGGTTATCCCAGGAAGCCTGGGTCACAGCCCTAACCACACAGATCCTGACATCAGTCCCTGCCCCATGTCCCATCCCACCTGTGGCTGGCCCCATGCTCCTGCAACCTGTAGTTTCCAGACCAGGGTTTCTGACAGCTGGGGCGAAAATGGCTATGTAACACTGGGACACAGAGGTACCGTGAGTGGGAGAGAAAGGCCATTTTTCCTTCTGGGTTTGGAACCAGTGTGACTGCTGCTGGGCCCCTGACTCCAGTTCTAGGGAATGCAGTTCATGCAGCACTTTGATAGAGTTGGGGCGGGGGGGGGGGGGGGAGCAGCACAAGAGCCATCAAAGATTTTGAAAACTTGTCCCCCAGTGACACACCTAGAGCTCAATCTATTCCATTGACCAAGACACTGGAACTGGATCACCATCCCGGAACCCCAGGATGGGGAACAAACATTTAACGACAGGCCCTGCAGCCCAGCACAAGAAAAAAGTCACAGCCTCAAAAACAACACTGACATTATCATTAAGGAGGCTGACAAAGGAGGTGCAGTTGTCATCATGAATAAATGAGATTATGACCAGGAGGCTTACAAACAACTCTCCAACACAACCTTCTACAGACCACTTTCCTCCGACCCCACTGAGGAATACCAAAAGGAATTACAACGCCTACTCAAGAAACTCCCTAAGACAGCACAAGAACGTATAGAGACAGAAACACCACCAGAACCATGGCCAGGGATGTTCTATCTACTACCCAAAATCCACAGAAAAGGAAACCCTGGATGCCCCGTCATCTCAGGCATTGGCACTCTTACTGCTGGCCTATCCAGCTATGTGGACTCCCTCCTCAGACCCTATGTTATCAACATCCCCAGCTATCTTCAAGACACCACAGACTTCCTGAGGAAAATACAGTCCATTGGAGAGCTTCCTGAAAACACCATTCTGGCCACTATGGATGTAGAAGCTCTTTAAACCAACATCCCACACAAAGATGGATTACTAGCTATTAGAAGAACCATCCCAGATGATGACACAGCGCAGCTCGTGACTGAACTTTGCGACTTTGTACTCACCCATAACCACTTCAGATTTGAGGATCATTTATATCTCCAAATCAGTGGCACTGCTATGGGCACCCGCATGGCCCCACCATATGGCAACATCTTTATGGGCGACTTAGAACAACGTTTCCTCAAGTCTCATCCCAAGACACCTCTTCTTTACCTGAGCTACATCGATGACATCTTTATCATCTGGACACATGGCAGGGATGCTCTTGAAGACTTTCACAGAGATTTCAATAATTTCCATGACACCATCAGATTGAGCCTGGAACACCCCACACAGGAGATCCACTTTCTTGACACTACAGTACAAATCAGGGGTAGACGCATCACCACCACCCTATACCGAAAACCTACTGATTGGTATAGTTACCTACATCCCTCGAGCTTCCATCCTAAACACACCACACGATCCATTGTCTACAGCCAAACCCTAAGATATAACCGCATCTGCTCTGATCCCTCAGACAGAGACAGACATCTTGAGGATCTCTATCAAGCATTCCTGAAACTACAGTACCCATCTGGGGAAGTAAGAAAACAAATTGACAGAGCTAGACGGGTTCCCCGATGTCATCTACTACAGGAGAGACCCAAGAAAGAAAGCAACAGAACACCACTAGTCACCACATACAACCCTCAAGTCAGACCTCTGCAAAAGATCATTAAGGACCTACAGCCTATTCTAAAAGATGATCCCTCTCTCTCTCAAGCATTAGGAGACAGACCACTCCTTGCTTATAGGCAGCCCCCTAATCTTAAACAGATACTCACCAGCAACTACAGATCTAACAACAGGAACATTGAAGCAGGCACACACCCCTGCAAGAAATCACGCTGCCAAGTCTGCCCACATATCTACACAACAGACACCATCATAGGTCCTAATCAAGCCTGCTACTCCATCAAAGGCTCATTTACCTGCTCATCTACTAATGTGGTCTATGCCATCATGTGCAAGAAATGCCCCAACACCTTATATATTGGACAAACAGGACGATCGCTCTGTAAGAGACTGAATGAGCACAGAGCTGATATCAGAAATCAAAGAACAAAGAAACCAGTTGCTGAGCACTTCCATCTTCCTAATCACTCGATGATGGATTTGTTAATGACTGTTGTTAGAGATGTACCTGGGACATCAAGACTTCAAAGAGAAACAGCTGAACTCGAATTAATATGCAGGCTAAATTCTGTGAAAGCAGGACTCAATCGAGACTGGGTTCTTTTCCCATTACAAAGGGTAATTTGACTTCAGGCTTCCCATGGTTTGAGCCTGTAAACTGCTCTGATTTGCTGTTACTTGATGACTTGATCCTATGTTTTACACCCCCTTGCATTTAGTTTCATTCCTTTCTGTAAGTTCACCCATCTTCGAAGCATCTGAGGAAGTGGGATCTTCTCCCACAAAAGCTCATGCAAAAAATAAATCTGTTAGTCTTAAAGTGCCACACAACTGCTTGTTGTTTTTTTTCAAGAAAAAAGGTCTAACACAGGGGTCTCAAACATGCAGCCTGCAGAGTTACCACCTGCAGCCCCTAATGACCCCCAAAATCCAGGGGATCCCAACCCCTTCAACCCACCAGTCAAAACTGCCTTGGGGGGCTTTCAAGTGCCAAGCCCCTCCACTGGCTGGGAGCTCTGCATCAATCGTAATTCCGGGTGAGGAGGTGGGTCAAAACTCCTGCCCCCAGCAAAGTGGGGGCTGGGAGCCTGCCTTGTGGCGGGGCCGCTCGGCAGTCAGGTAAGAGGGCCGTGGCTGGTGGGGGGTGTCAGGGACGAGCAGCCGTTGGAGACAGGCTGTGGGGGGGGATAGCCTAGAGGAGCACAGGGAGCTGGCGGCACAGTGGAGGGGGGCTTTCCCCACCACTGGCCACAACGCAGTGAAGGCCAGGCTGGGGCTGCTTCTGCTGCCGTGGCCGTAGCCTGGCTCACCAGGGCCGGACAGGAGGGGTGCTCTCCCTCACTGCGGCCACAATGTGGCAAACGCCAGGCGGTGGAAGCAGCCTCCTGCCCAGCCTTTGCCACGTGGTGGCCACGGCAGAGGAAAGCACCCCTCCCACCCAGGCTATGGCCGTGGCAGTGGAAGCAGCTCTCCCGCCCAGCCCTGGTGAGTCACGGCCACAGTGTGGCCCACCAGGGCTCTGGGGGTGGGGGGGTGCTTTCCCAGCTGGACTTGGTGGAGCGCAGGGCACCGATGGCAAGGTGTGGGGGGGGTTATGGAAAGGTTTGGGGAAGCTGGCAGCAGGGCAGGAGGGAACAGGATCCGCTCAGGGGCATGCATCCAGATCCGTCCCTAGCTGCCATGGGAAGATGGCTGGGGATAGATCCGGCTCCTCGCTGCCGACCAGATCAGGCCCTGCGGCTGGCGGGCGGCGTGTATTCTTCCGTGTGTGGCCCTCAAGCCCATGTCCTAGTACTCATGTGGCCCTTGTGCTCATTCGCGTTTGAGACCCTGGCCTAACGGGATCCAACAGCCAGACCAAGAGAAGCTGAGGACAAGGATTCTCCCTCATGGTCCATTTTCCAGCCACAACTGCTTGTTCTCCTAGCTCTCCTGTAGGAATGATTTGGGGCTCTCAGCCTGGTGCTCAGGTAAGACGACCCCCATGAAATAGGCCGGGTGTGATTCTGGGGCAGCACAACACAGAAGCGAGCAGGGTGGTTCTGCGTGAGACTGAAACGAGATCACGAGTTTTCCCAGGGGCCAAGCACGAAGGTGCAGAAAAGGCGACTCGCCTTTGCCGGGACCCTGCGGGTGCCTTTGCCCCAGACGCCGCTACCATCTCCGGTGGGCAGGGCTCAGGGCCATGGATGCAGCGGGCCCGCGCGTGCTCCCGCGGACGGGCACATCCAGGCCCCAGTGGGGCTCTCCTCGGAGGCCGCCCCGAGACCGGCCGGTGGGGACCCCCCTGCCTCCCTCAGAGCGGGACCCGGGGCGCCGCGGGTGGCCGCGCTGGATCCTGCCTGTGCCCGGGGTGAGGCCCAGGGGGCGGCGCAGGGAGCCAGGGTCCGTGGCACCCTCCGGGCCGCCCACGGAGCGCAGAGGCCCCAGCCGGACAGGGAACCCAGGCGTCCGAGGGCCGGTACCTGGCGGGGGGGCGCAGCGCGGGGCCCGCCCGCAGCAGCAGCAGCGGCAGCAGCATCGTCCCCGCGGCAACCGGCGCCGGCCCACAATACCCCGCGCGAGCTTCCGCCTCTGGCCCCGCCCCGCCCCAGGGCCACGTGCTGGGCCGGCCCCGGCCCTGGGGGCGCCCGGGGACATCGGGGGGCGCTGGCCGCACGGGTGTCGGGCTCGCCCCCCCCCCCCCGATGGCAACTGCGGGGTGGGACATTTTGGGGAAATCCCTGCCCGGGGTCCTGTGGCCCTCCCGGACCGACCCGTTTATCCAGGGCCTGGGCTCTGGGGGGAGAAATCCCCCGTGGCCAGAGGCTGAAGCCGGAGCGAGCCCATCGTCCCCTGCCCGCCCCCCCGGCTCTGAGTCCTGCGGCTGGTGGGGGTGGCCTGGCCCCTGACTTACACCGACCGCCATTCCCTGCCCCTTCCCCGGCTCCCCGCGTCACAGCCTCTGGATAAATAAATTTGTCAGTCTTTAAGTGCCACCCACGGGACTCCTTTGCTTCTGGTTTCTTACGCTTGGTGATGAGCAGAGTGGGGGAATCAGAAGCACATTTTGCTGCTGACTGGGAGGCTGGTTTAAGTACCACCCATCACTGGTTTGGGGGTTTGGCCCCTGCTTTTGCAGCGTGTCCTAATTTTCGCACATGCAGGAGGTAACCCAGGAGGCCCGGGTCACAGGGCGCGCCACCCAAGCTCTCCGCCTGCACAGATCACGGAGACAGCTGTAGTGACACCTTGCGCCCAGTCCGGCCCAGGGCAGGGGAGTGGCTGGCCTAGGGGTGTGGATGGGGAAGGGGATGGGACCGTCCCCCCAGGGCGCTGGTTCCTAGTTGCTGGGCATGGAGCGTGGCCTCAGGTTATCTACCACACTGAGCACGGGGCCAAGCGGGGGGATCCGGGCAGGGCTCCAGCTCCTCATGGAGACGGGCCACATCCTGGCTGCTGAGCCCAGCCCACATGGGGCCCAGTGCTGGAGGCCTCGTGCTGGGCTCTGCGAGCAGCTCCGCTCTGCTGTGGGAGCCCCCAGTGCCCCACGGGTGGACGATGGAGGTCGTCCCTGCCCAGCTCGCCCTACTGGCTGGGGCTCCCTTGGGCTGACTGGGGCAGGGCTGCCTCCATGACTCTCAGCACCTCTTGGGACATTCACGCCTGTCACGGAGAACCCAGAAAAGCCTCTTGGATCCCCTCTGTTCACAGCCCACCAGGACTCTGCTACGGTGGAGCTTTCTCCCATTCACCAGGGTCTCCACGCTACCTGTAGCCAGCTTCCCAAATCCAGGCCCAGAGAGTCCGATCCTTGCTCTGTCTGGTCTCCCTTGGGGGGGGTTCCTCCCCCAACGAGGGTCCCAGCCGTCCCAATCGGCAGTGACACTCAGCCAGTTTAGCAGTCAGAGGGTTTATTAGCAATCCACTTTGCACAGCAGCTAGGACAGTTGGCTCTCAGATCAACCAGGAGGTCTGACAGCAAACCCCCAGGACAAGCCCCAGAGGTCCTGCCCCTCCGACCTCCATCTTCCTTCCTCCCCTCTCTTCCCTTTGTTCTCCTCCACCTCTAGCTGCCCTGCCCCTGGTCTAAACCAGCCACAACCTGTCACCCCCAGGGGGTCCAGGTAAGGTCACACTAAAGCCTCTTCCCCCCTAGTGGTACCTATAGTTATCACACCCCTGTGTCCCATCACCAGAATACCATCACCCAAGAACAGGAACAGAAAAGAAGAACCCCAGTAACCCAAGAGGTTTTCTTACTTCATCACAGCACCCTCACGCTGGGCTCCACAGCCAGTAGCACAGCTGACCCTGGCCTGGCCTGACACTGCCACGTTCCCAGCAGACCCCACCCCACGGCACACACAGGGCCTGTCCCCCTGCCTGACAGGAGCAGGGCCCTGCCTGCATCTGAGTAGTCACCTGCTGGGAAGGTTTGAGGGCAGTCACAGGGGCTGAACTCGTTGGGAGCCCCTCACTTTGGAGGGCTGGGGCAGAGCATGGCCAGGTCCCCTGCAGCTCTGTGCTTCCCAGGACAGCGTGGCTTCCCCCAGTGCTACGAGGGCTGGGCCCAGTGTTTTGTCCCTAGGCAACTGGCCGTGACATCCCAGTGGGAGCAGGCGGCTCCCTGGGCACCGGGTACCCCCAGGGCTCCGCTCGCCTGCCAGAATGGGAGACAAAACCAGAAGTGGCAGTGTGCACCGTCACTTCTCTGTGTCCCATCCCCATACCCTGGGTAGTGCCAGTGTCTTTGTGTCTTGCTGTGGACAGGCAAAGATGCTGCCCCATCTCTTTCATCTTGGGGGCTGTAGAGCCACTTTACTGGCTTGTCTGTCCAGCGACCAGGGCACCAGCAGCAGAGCAGCGACCCACAAGGTCTGGGTTTGGACCACACTGAGTCCCTGCCTACGCCCACTGGGCCCAGCTCAGGGGGCAGGGGGAGGTGCTGTGTGATGCAAAGGGGCAGGAAGCAGCCCTGGTCCCACTTGGGGCTTGGCAGAGTCGACCATGGAGCCAGGCCCCTGATGCTGAGGGCACACTGGGCCGTGACACTGAGCCCCCCCCCCCCCCCGGTCCACCCAGTCACCGGAAGCTTTGTGAAAAATGACATTAGTGACAATTATCAAAACTAAATGCTTTATTGGAGGGCTGTCTGGAGCGGGATGGGAGGAGGCAGCAGCCCTGGGGCAAAGGACCCTGTTCCCCCCACAGAGCTGGGGTGGCAGGGGCTCCTGCCACTCACTCAGGGGGCTGAGCCCAGCGGGGTCCGGGCCTTTGTGGAGAAGGACTGCGTGCGGATCCGCGAGGCCACCTCCTGCGTGCGGAACGTCAGGCCGAAGATGTCCTCGTGGTATCGGTTCTGGTCCTGCAGGACACCCAGCATGAGGTTGTGCTGGGCTGGGCTGGGCCAGGAAAATGGTACCAAGGGACACCTGCAATTTCAACCACCCCCAAGCCATCCTGGTGCACCTCAAACCTGACCCACAGCCCCTATCCCAGCCCTAGGGTCTCCCTGCTCCCACAGCTCTGCCAGAGCCCCCAGTTGCAACCCACAGCCGCTATCCCAGCCGTGGGGTCTCCCTGCTCCCACAGCTCTGCCAGTACCCCCAACTCAGAGCCCCATCCCAGCCGTGGGGTCTCCCCACACCCACAGCTCTGCCAGTACCCCCAACTCACAGCCCCTATCCCAGACGTGGGGTCTCCCCACACCCACAGCTCTGCCAGAGCCCCCAACACCAACCCACAGTCCTTATCCCAGCCATGGAGTCCCTCTGCCCCCCACAGCTCTGCCAGTGGCCCCCAACCCCAACTCACAGCCCCTGCTAGCTCAGCCAAGCATCACACTGCCCCGTACCCGGAGTTCACTGATCAGGTCTCCAGCCTCGTCCAGTGTCATGTCTCCCTCCTGGGCCAGGATCTGCTGTACTGTCTGTAGGACGCCGGTGGCCATGGTGACATCACCACAGACATAGATGTGGCCCTGGAGCTGGCAGAGCACCTGGTGCACCTCGTCTGCCAGCTGCGTCCTCAGCAGGTCCTGCACGTAGGCCTGGGGCCGGGCAGGGCAGAGTGTCACCAAGCCAGCATGGCACAGTGCCCAGCCCGCACCCAGTTAGCCCCAGCACAGCCCTTACCTTGGGAACCTCCGGGTCCCGGGAGAAGGCCGTCAGCACCCGGCTCAGGGCCCCTTTCTGCTGGGCCTCCAGCGTCTCCTGCTTGTAGAGGTGGTCAAGCTGGGCGTGGCGGCATCCAAACACCAGAGTCATCTCACCTGGCTGGAGACCTGGAATGGCACAGATTAGGGGCGGGGGTCATGCCAGCCGCCCCCAGCCCCAGGAAGCTGCCCCTACCCTGCCCTGGTGCGACCCCTGCCTGACACACCTGGTCCTCCCAGAGCCCTTCTGCAAGGCATGCTGCCCCCCACCCAGGCCAAGAGCCCTAGGGACACCAGCCCCCTGCCCATCCCAGGCCATATCCGTCCTCCACCCTAGCCCCTGACCTTGTGTCTCCATATCGTGCAGTCGCTGCTGCCAAAAGCTCCGGAAGGGGGCGATGCCAGTGCCGGGGCCCACAAGTATGCAGGGGACGTGGGGGTCCTCTGGCAGTCGGAAGGACGGAGCCCTGTGCAGGATGGGGAGGAACAGTGGTTGGGCACACGGCAGCAGGATGGGTGCCCAGCTCTAGTGCACTGCATGAGCCTTGGGGCAGTGGCCGCACTGGGCACAGATAGGGTGAACAGGAGGACAGTGCATTCTGGGAGCTGTCATGGGGAGGCAATGAGACTCTGGTGGGAGTCGTGCATGCTAAGTGCTGTAGGAGTGCAGACGGGGCTCAGGGTGGAGCAGCGAATGCTGGGAGCAGCCCATGGTCAGCCCCGGCTCTGTGCTCCAGCCCCACCAACCCTGCTAGCCCGCAGCTCTGGCTGGCTCCTGACCCACTAGCCCCCTTACCCTCTGATGAAGACTGGCACCATGTCCCCTTCCTGCAACTGGGCCAGCCAGGTGGAACAGACTCCATAGCGCAGGGGCCCTTGGCCAGCTGTGGGACATAGGGGAGGGGAGAGGGGCTCAGGTCCTGATGGGGCAAGGCACCTGCACCCCCTCCCATCCTTGCCACTTCCATGTGTCCCCCTCCCCAGACACCCACACCCAGGTCCTCTCCCCTTCCATCCCAAATCGAGGGGGGGGGGGGAGCCTGGGCTGTTCACAATCTCATTGCGAGAGAGCACACTACGCTGGTTGGGGGGGGTCGCTCCCCCCAACTGTAGTAGGGGGAAGGGAGGGTTGCTCACCCTCAATGTGGGGAGGACATGGGTCAAAACTCTGGCTGGGGGGGGGGTTGCTCACCCTCACTGTGGGGAGGGCAGGGTCATACTGCTG
The DNA here is from genome assembly GCA_007922195.1 of Podocnemis expansa. Classification (NCBI taxonomy): domain Eukaryota; kingdom Metazoa; phylum Chordata; order Testudines; family Podocnemididae; genus Podocnemis; species Podocnemis expansa. Next base: position 712,287 of record ML682284.1, on the reverse strand, counting down.
ACTGGGGGAGGTCACTCAACCTCGCTGTGGGGAGTGCAGGGGTCAAACCCCTGTCTTGGGGGGTGCTCACCCTCTGTGTGGGGAGGGCAGGGGGTCAAACCCCTGGCTTTGGGGGGGGTCTCACATCCTCGCTTTGGGGAGGGCAGGGTTATACCACTGGCTGGTGGCATTGCTCACCCTCTGTGTGGTACGTCAGCACAGCCACGGTGAGGTGGATCTGCCCAGGGTTGGCATCGGGTGCGGAGCTAATGGAGTAGTACCGCGGTTGCAGCAGGGGCAGCTGGGTGAGGAGCAGGGATGCGGGCAGCACCAGCGAGGGGAACTGCTCCAGCACCTGGACTAGCGTGGGGCACCGGAACCACTTCCACTCCTCATAGAGTTGGGTGTCCTGCAGCGACAGCTGAGCTGGGACCCACAGAGCACCCCCACCTTCCCAACGCTACCCCTCGGTCCTCCATGACCAGGCCCCCTCAACCACACTGACCCCCCCACAAAGCGCAGTCCTGGGCTGGGAGCCCGTGGACCCCCATCTCCCCCTGCACTTGGCCTAGAGCCATGGCCCATGCCAACCTGACCCTTGGCTAGCTCCCCCCAGGTGCCCAGGCAGGCACCACCCTGCCCCTCAAACCTGACTGAGGCGCTGCAGTTGTTTGCGCTCTGTGCCATCCTCAGCCAGCGTGGCCAGCAGCTGCAGGAGCTGTGGGCTGGGTGGGGTAGTGATGTCCAGGAAGAAGGTGAGGGCTTGGTTCAGCGTGCAGGGTGGCAGCCGAGTGAGAGGCACCCAACTGGCCTTGGAGTTGGCACATCTGCCTGCAAAGAGACCAAGGAGTATGGGGGAGCTTGTCTGCCCTGTGCCCCTATAACGCAGTGCACTGCTCTGGGAGGCCTGTAGGACCCTAAGTGTGCCTCAGTTTCCCTCTGCATATTGTGAGGCTGCTCCTGGGGCAGAGCTAGAGGTGTTGGGGAGTCACCACGGACTAGCTGGCACCTGCCTTGCTCGATGGCTGGGCTGTTACCGAGCACGCCTGGGTAAGGGATCTCCTTCCTAGTAGGGAAGTAGGGCCAAGGCCACGGGTGGGGGTCAAGAGACCAAATGGTGTCAGGAGAATGACATGGAATGAATCAGGGGCTTGCACAGTTTGGCTGGATGAGCGCCCAGCTCTCTGCTTTCCTGTGGGCATCAGGATCTGTGCCCAAGGGGCTGCATGATGCCTGACCAGGCAGTCTGGTGTCAGTGCAGAAATTGATGGAGCACAGTGTGCTGGCAGAGACCAGCCTGGTCCCAGCACGGAGCCTGGAGAGAGACAGGGAATGTGGGGCCAAAGACTGGTCCTGGCATCATGGAGGCCGCACGCCTGCCCTTATGGAACTGTGGGTCTCTGGGCCTGGCATGCTGGGGACTCATGGCCAGGGGTGTCGCTGGCACCTAGCACACGGGGCATGTTCCCTGAGTCTTGGTGCCGGTACCCAGAGTGTCCGGGCCAGCCCCACCCAGACCGGGGACCCTGTCTGGGGCGCCCTCCGCAGTGCCCACCTCTCCCCACCAGCTCCAGCCCCCACCGGGCATTAAGGCTGCGAAACCCCCAGCAGTGCCTGCCTCTCCTGGCCCCAAAGCCTGCCAGGGATCTGGGGCCAGGCTGGAGGTGGCAGGAGCCTGATGAATTAGCCCCCCCGGAGCCCGAACGTGGCCAAGGGGGTGTGGCCTGTGCCCAGGGGGCGTGGCCTGGGCCGTGCCCCAGGTCTTTTCGGGGGCCAGCGACGCTCCTGCTCATGGCCAGGAGCCCAGTGACAGACTGCGGGGTTGTGAGACTGTCCCAGAGCTCTGCTGCTGTTGGGGTCTGGCCCCCCCCATGGCCCCACAGAGAGAAGAGGTGTTTTAGGGACGAGCACAAAGTCAGAGCAAAAGAGAGCACTGGAACCAGCGTGCCACCAGGCTTTCAGAGGATCCGCACCCCAGTTGCTAACACCATGATTTCCCCCCGATCCACCAGCCCTGGCACTGAGATTCTCCTGTCCCATCCCCTGCCCCTGGGATCTGTGCCGCAGGTGCTAGCACCAGTCCAGGTGTGACAAAGTAGGACCTCCTGTGATATTATTCTGAAGCCTGTGTGTGTGTGCCTCAGTTTCGCCTACACAGTGCCTTGCTTAATGGGGTATGGGGAAAGGCCGGTGGCTCTTGGGGAGGTGGACACAGCTGTGATCAGCGCCTGGCTGGCCAGGTTCTTTGGCCAGCCCCAGATGGGTGGAGTGCTTGAGAAGATTGTGGCACTGTCTGGGTATAGGGCAGTGTTTCCCAACCAGTGTGCCACAGCACCCAGGTATGCCATCAAGTGTGTGCCACAAATTTTTTTGAACAACTACTCGAAGAGCCCTGGATTGCCTTATTGGCTCATGAATATTCATGAGTTCATTTGGAAACTATATGGTGGTGTGCCTCAAATTAAATAAAGGTAGTAAGATGTGCCAAGGCAGAGAAAATGCTGGAAACCACTGGTCTAGGGGACTGTTTATGATGATCTATCAAATTAATATTTCATATTTGCAACAATTCATATGTGATAGGCCATGTTTGGTATGAATAGCAAGGTTGTAATCTGCTAGGAATTATTATAAAAAAAAGCAAGCAGTCTCATGGCACATAAAGACTAACAGATTTATATTTATCACATGAGCTTTCGTGGGAGAAAACCCCACTTCATCAGACTCTTTGAAGAGGGGGAATTTACAGAATGGGATGAAAATAAATGCAGGAGAGTATAAGACATGGGATCAGGTCATACTGCAACAGCAAAGCAGAGCATTTGTAAGGATTCAAACTCTAGGGCACAGCACACAGAGGGAAAGTGAAGTCAAATTACCTGTATTAATGGGAAAAGAATCCATAGTCACCATTCAGCCCTGCTTTCACACAATCTAATCTGCATATTAGTTGAATTTTGGCTGTTTCTCTTTGAAGTCTTGATGTCCCATTGATTTTCTCAAGGACCATCGTTAACAAACCATCAATGGAGTGATTAGGAAGATAGAAGTGCTCAGCAACTTTTTTTGTGTGTGTATGTTGTGATTTCTGATGCCAGTTTTGTGCCCATTTATTCTTCTGTGTAGGGACTGTCCTGTTTGTCCAATGTATAAGGTGTGGGCGCATTTCTGGCACACGATGGCATAAATCACACTGGTGGATCAGCAGGTGTATGACCCTTTGATGGATTAGCTGGCTTGATTAGGTCCTGTGATGGTGTCTTTTGTGCAGATATGTGGACAAAGTTGGCAGCATGGTTTGTTGCAGGGGTGTGTGCCTGCTTTAATGTTTCTGTTGTTAGGTCTGTAGGTGCTGGTAAGTATCTGTTTAAGGTTCGGGGCTTGTTTGTAGGTGAGGAGAGGTCTGAGACAGACCTCTCCTCACCTACAGACAAGCCCCTATGCCATTATGTGCCAGAAATGCCCCCACACCTTATACATTGGACAAACAGGACAGTCCCTGCGCAGAGGAATAAATGAGCACAAAACTGACACCAGAAATCACAATAAAAAAAATAGGTGCTGAGCACTTTCATCTTCTTAATCACTCCATTGATGATTTGTTAATAATGGTCCTCAAGAAAATCAATGGGACATCAAGACTTCAAAGAGCAACAGATGAAATTCAACTAATATGCGGGTTAGATTGTGTGAAAGCAGGACTGAATCGTGACTATGGATTCTTTTCACATGATAATAGGTAATTTGACTTTAACCTCCCTCTGTGTGCTGTTTCCCAGAGTTTGAATCCTTACAACTGCTTTGGTTTGCAGTTACAGTATGACCTGATCCCATGACTTACACTTCCCTGCATTTATTTCATCCCATTCTGTAAATTCCCCCATCTTCAAAACATCTGATGAAGTGGGATTTTTCCCCCACAAAAGCTCATGCGATAAATAAATCTGTTAGTTTTTCAGCGCCACAAGACTTCTTGCTTTGTTTGCTTTACTAGACTAACATGGTTGCCCCTTTGGAACTAGGTGTGATGCTGTCTGGGTCCAGGGGACTGGTTATGATTATTTTTCATATTAATATTTCATATTTGCAATAATTCATATTGGATATCCCATGTTTGGTATCAGTAGAAAGGCTGTAACCTGCTCAGAATGGTTATATATGGTTTATATGCAGGTATCATGCCTGTATTAGAAATTCGAAATCTATTTGTTTTTAGGTGTGTTCCAAGTGATTTGATTTAAGGCATTCCCAGACCAGCTGTCTACAAAACATTATCTTTCTGATGGCCCATCAAGGGAACTCCCAGTTGAAGGGCGCCTAGGAGAAAACCTGTTTGGCCAGCCACCCAAGCTGACCATGTGACTCAACTCCATTTTGATTCTGCAAGGATCCTGAGAGCATGGGGATGCCCAGAAGGTGATAAAAGGCCATAGCCCATTCTCCATTTTGTCTTTAGTCTTCAGTTTTTGGTCTGTCTGCAACCAACACCCTCCTCTGGAACTGCTCTCCTGGGACTTAACAAAGGACTGAGACCCACCCAGCTGCTGCGGCTGCTGCTGCTGGGTGCCCACCAGAAGAGTGGGACTAACCTGCAAACTACAGGATCTTCAAGGATTTGCTTTCTATGGACTCCCAATCATTTGTATGTATGTGATTCACTTTGACCCTTTAACATCTCTCATATTTTGTTCATTTTCCTTTTATATTAAACCTTTAGTTGTAGTTACTAAAGGATTGGCTGGCAGCGTGGTATTTTGGGGAAGATCCAAGCCTATATTGTTCTGGGTGATGTGGCTGGCCCTTTGGGGTCAGGAGAACCTATTTCTTTAAGAGACCCAGTGGCTAGGCGGGGACCGGAGGAGCTGATGTGCAGTAAAGGGGGCTGTTTCTATTTTGTTACGCTTTGTGGTGCATAGTGCGGGGAATCAGAAGCATGTTTTGTTACTGACTGGGAGACTGGTTTAAGTACCACCCATCAGTGGTTTGGGGGGTTTGGCCCCTGGTTTTGCAGCTTGCCCTGATTTTGGCACATTCAGGTTATCACAGGAGGTCAAGTTCACAAAGATAACAGCAAATCCCACAGCTGGAACTTGAGAGGCAGCGCCTATCAGCCAGGGGGATCTGGACACCCTGCTGGGGGCTGAGTGGCCCCAGTTTGGGATCAAAGACTTCAGGCCAAGTATGGTCCGAGGGGGTTGGGAGATCACATGGCTCACTCTGGGGATCTGGCCCATTGATGGGGCCCCCAGCGACTATCCCTTTAGAGCCAGGGCCATAGCCCCAAACCTGTGGGTCTCTGACACTGGAATTACCCCCAAAACCCCCGTGTTGGATCCACACCCCAAGCAGACACTAGCACCAGGGTCCTGGCCGGAGATCCTAGTGCTGGCTCTGGGTGGGGCCCCTTGCCCCTCACCACTGGTGTCCTTCTCCAAGATCTCCATGGTCATGGTTTCACTGGTGGGGGGTGGGTCCTCCACACGCTCCAGCAGCTCCCGCACCAGCTCTGGGCGGTTGGCGGGGAAGATGCCTACGTGGTCCCCTGGCAGGTACTGCAGCTCTGGCTGCCCAGCCGTGTCCAGGCGCACGAGGATGGTGGAGCGGCTGGAAGGAAGTGAGATGTCAGTGCCGGCCCAAAGTGCTGGGGGCATGGGTGTTTCCCTTTGCCAGGGAAGGGGGCTCCCTGGGGGTGGGGTCTCACCTGGACTCTTCACTCTGTAGGTTCTGCACAGAGAGGACATGGCACGGAAACACCTTGCGCTTGTGCACGTGGGACAGACCTGTCATGCAAGTATAGTCAGATGGGTTAGTCAGTGGGAGGCATTGTGGGGAGACAGGAGCCCTGACTGGCAGGGCTCCTGGCTGCCACAGCCTTGGCCTCTCCCAGTGCCTGGCTGGTTTCAAAGGGCAGAAGGAAGCGTTGTGATCACCTTGTCTGCCCCCCTCATTGTACCAGTTGGAGACCTGCCCGTACACTTTTTTCCCAGTGCACGTTTATTCCCCATGCACCTTCCCTGCAGACTGTGACCAAGGCCTCATGCTCGGTTTTGGGAGTCCCTCCAGCTTCTAACCCTTCAGCCGCCATGTGCCGTTTCCCCACCCTCTGCAACTGGGGCTCCAGCCCAATGCCAGCTGCATCACACCAGTTCCGACCATGGATGGAGACCCCCCACCCAGCTCCCGTGCTCTGCATGTCAATAGCCCTTTTGGCCGTGGCCTTGCCCTAGGTGCTCATGTCTAGTTCCAGATCCCCAGAGATCCCCCGTGGTTTGTGGGCATGGCTGGGACCTGTCAGAGTGTCTGTGGTGTTGGCACAAATGCTCAGCTGGTACTTCTCCCGCTTCCAGCCATGCTGCATGGTGAAAACTTCTCTGGCTCCCGCCTCAGCATCGTCCCCAACACAGAAGGTGTTGCAGGCAGCCTGGGGTGGGATAGAGGTTACTGGGACCCAGATCTCTGATGTCACAACCCCAGGCCCTGCCATGTCCCTCTCCTGGGGGGGCACAGAACCCTGTTACCCACCCTGGGGCAGCTGACTGACAGCAGGGGCTGAGCCGAATGTGTGAAAGGGGGGGTACTCTTCTTTACATGCGGGGAGACATGGGTACCCCCCCCGCCTCCCCTGTCTCCAGAACCCCAACCCTCTACACCAGAGCCTGCCCTTCCCCGGCCTTGCAGCTCAAGCTCCCTGTGCCCCTTCCCCTCCCTGTGCACCCCAGCTCCCCCAGCCCAGTGCCACCCCCCCCTCACCTGGAAGACGCGTTTGGCCCAGGTGCGGAATGACTCCTCTTGGGCACACAGCTCATCGCCCTCACCCATGGCCAGGATGCGCTCGCCTCCCAGCTCCTCCAGCCGTGTGTCTACGGCATGGGCAAAGGCACAGAAGTGGGGGTAGGCGCGGGAGCCCAGCCCGAAAACTGAGAAGCTGGGGGGGAAGGAAAGGGCTGCTGAGACCCTCCCCACGCTCCAAGGGGACCCTAAGAGGGCCGAGTGAGAGCATGCTGGTACCCGGCCCATGGGACACACTGCAAGGCTGTGAGGGGAGCCCCATGCTGGGCTAGCAAGGATTGTGGGTCAGGAGTGAGGGGCATTGGTAGAGCTGGAGGCACCCAGGGTGGGACTGCAAGTGGATCAAAGGGGTGCTGGAAACAGGAACTGGCCCCACAGAGGGGAGGGGCACATGCAGCCACCAGGCACTGGGGGTGCAGGAAGGGTATTCGGGTCATATCAGTGTGAGGCCTTTGTGTGGCTCAGTTTTTCTCTACACTTTGTGTGATGAAGTAAGTAAACCTCTTGGGTTACCGTGGTTCTTCTTTTCTGTTCCTGTTCTTTGGTTATGGTATTCTGGTGATGGGACACAGGGGTGTGATAACTATAGGTACCCCTGGGGGGAAGAGGCTTTAGTGCGACCTTACCTGGACCCCCTGGGGGTGACAGGTTGTGGACGGTTTAGACCAGGGGCAGGGCAGCTGGATAGAGAGGAACAAAGGGGGGAGAGGGGAAGAAGGAAGATGGAGGTCGGAGGGGCAGGACCTCCGGGGCTTGTCCTGGGGGTTTACTATCTGCCCTCCTAGGTGATCTGAGAGCCAACTGTCCTAGCTGCTGTGCAAAGTGGATTGCTAATAAACCCTCTGACTGCTACACTGGCTGAGTGTCACTGCTGATTGGGATGGCTGGGACCCTCGTGGAGGGAGGACCCCCCCCCCAAGGGAGACCAGACAGAGCAAGGCTCGGACTCTCTGGGCCTGGATTTGGGAAGCTGGCGACAGGTAGCGTGGAGACCCTGGTGAATGGGAGAAAGCTCCACTGTAGCAGAATCCCTGGTGGCTGTGAACAGAGGGGATCCAAGAGGCTTTTCTGGGTTCTCTGTGACACTTTGCACTGAGTGTCTTGATGAACCAGCATGGGAGGGATTCTCAGTCGGGGGCTGGAATGAACCGGGGGCTCAGCAATGGGCTGAAACTACCCCACCTCTGCAGCACATCCAGCCAGAAGATGTGAGGGCCTGACCCAGCAAAGTGGGCTGCAGGATGTGGGGACGGAGCCAGGGCCAGGCTGTCCCTCTCCCGCTTGGCCAGTCATTAGATGCCGGCCTGGCTGGCAGTGTATGTAGGAGCATCGTGCCCGCAGGGCCCCGCATGTCCTCCGTGGGCCTTGGACTGGACTCACTGTGGGGAGCCTGGAGAGAGACTGGGGTCTCTGGGGCGAAGGCCCATCCCGGGGGTTTGGAAGCAATAGGCCTGCCCTAGGGAACTGTGGGGCCTGGGAGCCCTGCTCACTAAGGGGTCAGGCCCAGGAACCTGGTGCCCAGATGCGCTGGTTCTGGGCCCCACCAGTGGTTATGGGCGTGGTACATTCAGGGCTGTCCCCCAGTGCAATGATGCGCCTACCGTAGCGTGCCCAGGGCCCCAGCACTGTCTGTGTTGCTTGATTCTTTCCGCTTCTTCTTCCATGAGGCCACCAGCCCGTCACTTTGCGAAACGCTGTTGAAGCGGATCTTGTAGCTCCTGGGGGCGATGTGTAGTGAGCCCTGTGCTGGGCAAGGGGCAGGCAATGGGGCACAGGGCCTTTCCTCTCGGAGAGGCACTGGATCTGATGAGTGCACTCCCCACTCTCCTGCCTTGGCACAGTGATCAACCCCAGCCTAGGGACCTTGCCAACCCCAGGACCAGGGGCCAGTCAACCAGGGGACAGGGGCCTTCAGTGCTGGCCGCAAACATCCCCACATTAGAGGGAGGGGGAATCACTCACTTTTGTTGCTCGGGCTGTGATGAGCCAACGTAGGGAGAGGTCATCTCCATCAGCGCCTTGGAAAAGCTCTGCCGGGAGACAGGACCTCAGATGACTGGCATGGGCACGGTGACCCCCCACTGCTGCCTGCCACCCATCGACTGCCCAGACCCCCAGTGCTGCCTGCCTGACTCCCGGACATGAACCCCTGCGCATCCCCAGGCCCTCCAGCGCTCCCTGCCATCCCTCAGACTTCCCAGGCCCCCAGGCACTGACTCTTCTGGGGGCGCACCCACCAGTTCTCTGGTGCCCTCTGCCCAATTGCATGAGCACAGATGCCCCATTCTGGTGCTCCTGATGCCCTAGTGCCAGCTCTTCACTCAAGGATGATCCCAGGGTGCTGGCCCCTGGACAACCCTCCCCTGGGGCCTGTCCCCCTCACCTCCCCGCTCTCTGGTGGGTCACCGTTGCCAAAAGTGCTGGTCACAACCAACACCAGGGTCTCATGCTCCAGGTTGACGATGTCGTACTCATCCATGCAGAGCACCTGTGGCAACAGCAGAGGGTCAGTGAGGCTGGGCACAGGGGTAGCAAAGGGCGCACATGTCTCTAAGCCCCTGCAGGACGGGCACAGCCCACCACTAGCAGCAAATTCCAGGCTGACCCTGTGTCCCCACCCCCACTGAGCCAGTGGAACTCCCTGCTACAGGGTCTCACTCAGTGTGTGTCCAGGCCTCAGGCATGCTCTGAGCATGGCACATTGCTGAGGATCATGAGAACTGCCAGGGCACCCATGGGGACCAGGGCCAGGCTGTCTGTGGCACGGCTGGGGAGATGGGGGGCCAAACCTGCTCTCCTTTGGAACAGCTGGGGCTGGTATGCTCAGATGGGCCAGGTGGTTCCAGTGGTCCTGGGGCAGAGCTGATGGGCAGAACCTGGGTTCCCAGAGTGGGGATGGAGCCCAGGAATCCTGGCTCTCAGCGCCTATTCCAGCCACTAGCACCAAATGCCTCCCCTCCTGAGCTGGGATGGAACCCAGGAGTCCTGCTCCCAGCCCACTGCTCTAACCACTAGTCCTCACTCCCCTCCCAGAGCCAGGGTGTGACTGCAGAAGCCCTGACTTTTGGGTGCTGTGACCCCACAGATCCTTCCATGGCTTGCTCTGGGCTGGGGTCTGGGAAACTGGAGGCCTGCCAGGGGCAGCACCAGGTTCCCAGCGTCTGAAAATCCTTTGGGGACATGGGAAGCCCCACCAAGGGACTAAGCTGCTAGCCACAGCCAGCCCCCATTCGTCTTCTGACACCCTTCACCCCCCAGCCAGCCCTGCCCACCCTGCAGCCCCACCTTGGGGTCGAAGGCGCGCCGGAAGAGCTCGCCCAGGTTCCAGGCATAGGTGCGGGACTTGCCCGTCTCGGTGGCATACAGGATAGTAGCCTTGACGCGACGCGCCATCACATGGCCCATCAGCTTGGCCGAGATCTTCACCGCGCTGGGGAGAGGCCGGAGGGCATGACTGAACTCACCCCAGTCCACACCCAGCGAAAGCTCCCTCCCACAGGCCACAGTCTCGGCCCTCACTAGGTCAGTGCCCAGGATGATGGAGCCCAGTCACGGGGCAGGGCTGGGGGGCCAGGCAGCAAAGGGGCAGGATATATCCCTCAGTGCCTCCAGCACAGGTGGGCCCTGGGCCTGCAGCAGCCTCACCCCCAGCTGCTATCTGGACCACTAAGCAACCAGTCCTGTCTCGACACGCTCGTTCCGGGTCCCACCTGTTACACCATGCCTGGAAGCACCTGCCCCGCTGCAGCTGGGAGTGGGCACAGCTTGTCCCCCAAGGCTTCCTTGCTCTCAGGGCCCTCCCTCTCCCCCTCCCTGCTTGTACCCTCAGGCCCTCAGGCTCCCCTGTTCCCCACATGCCCCACCCAAAGCTGGGTTGGCACCTACTTGGCCACCTCTTTGAAGGTTTTCTTCCTGGTGATGGTGGTACCCTTCGAGGTATAAACCTTCCAGGCCTCGGGCTGTGAAGGAAGCACGCAGGTCACCCCATGCCGCTGGGGGCAGCTACCCCAGCTGCACTGGAGAGTGGGAAGTGGTGGCTGCATGGCCCCCTAGAGCTGCTGGGGCAGCTCCTGGGGGAATGGGGCTGAGGCAATCCCAAGGGGCCCAATGGATTCAGTCTGCCCCCTATACCTGGTATCGGAAGCTGGGTGAGAGCAGGTAGTTGACCATCTCCTGGTGGAAGACGGGTGTGAGGCTGCCTGAGATTGGGGGCACAAGCCAGACCCAGTCGGCTGGGCACCCCCCTCGTGCCTGCAACTCATTTTCCATGTGCTTGATGAAGGACTCGGTGGCTGCATGGTGATCCACGATTGTCACCTTGGCAATCTGCAGGAGGGGAGGGGAAGGAAGAAGCTGATGGCAGAGTCTGGGCATCCCGTGGGGCAGGGAGTGGGGGTGGCACTGGGCACAGACCCAGGGTGTCCATGCGAGGCCATGGGGGTCTGTGTGTGCCGTCTCCCAGCTGCCATGTGTGGCATGGAGCTGGGACAGGCTGCAGTCCGTGGGACCAGGGCTCACTGGGACTGCAAAGGAGGGTGGGTGACACAACATGCCCATCTGTTGCTGCAGGAGTCTATGGGCAGCTACCGCATGGCCCCATGAAGGGCTTTGTTGGGACCGGGGCACAGCGTCTCCTGGGCCAGCAGGGCTGCACATGGCTGGGGCTGGCTGGGTAGTTTGAGAGGAGACTAACACATCCCAACATGCTGGGCAACAGACAGAGGCCGTGCTGCCCTCTGACTCCCTCAGGGCAAGTGAGCTAGTCAGGGCCAGCGCGGTTTGTGGGCAGCCATTCTGCATGGTTCCTGGGGCTTGGCAGAGCTAAGTGTGAAAGAACAACAGTAGAGACTGCAAAGCGTGAGTGTGCATGTCCATGTATGTGTTGGTACATGTGTCAATGTGTGTGTGCTTTGTCCTGTGCTCGTGTGACAAAGTGGGAACATTGTGTGAGGCCTGTTTGTGCCTCAGTTTCCCCTGTAGGCTGCTTTGTTCCCCAATGGGTGTGCGTGGAGGCCATTGTTGCAGACTGTCTGGCTTATTGTTTCCATACCCATGGAGCATCTGAGAAGACTTTAAGGGCTTGTAAGGGCTGAGGCTGTGTTCTTGGCTAAGCCGAAGCCACTGTGTGAGAGATGGCAGCCATGAGCTGAGTAGAAAGTGGCACATCTTCGCATTCCTGAAACTATTTTGGAACTAACATGGCCATCCCTTTGGAACTACTTGTAGTATCAGGCTGGTGAGAAAGTGATGATTTCCTGTGGTACCCACCACCACAGAAAGAAACAGAGCTCCGGATAGTTAAGCAGAACTGTTTGCTAGCCTCTTGTCTGGCATGAAATCAGCGATCAACAGGTGTGGTTGTAAACGCCATACTTACTGGTTTGTGTTTATGGTGCCCACTTCTAGTGCAATGGTTCTCAACCACTGTGCTGGGGCACATGACTGTGACACCACACACTGGAAAGTGCATCACAGAGTCAGAGAAAAGGCTGGATTTGGCCTGGAGGGAGTGGGCTAGTGTGTCCTGTAGAGCCACAATATGCTGCCAAATGTGTCATGACACACAAAGGCTATGTTCACACACAGGGGGTTATTTCGATACACGTTGTTTCGAAACAACATGTATTGAAATAATGCCTTATTTCAAAATAACTTATTTCAAAATAACAAAAAGTTACTTTAAAATAAGGAAAAAAGTGGGAATCGAACCAGCATTTTCACACTGTGGGCTTGCTATTTCGATTCAGGGGCAGGGCACCATGGGAGGTGTGGCAACATGGCCACCTCACTGGGCCATGTCGGTGGCCATGTTGCCAGCCAGGCATGCCCAGGCAAGAACTTCCTGTTCCCTGGGGTGCTGAGCACCCTGGGAGGAAGGTCAGATGGTTGTTTCGAAACAACCCGTTTCGAAACAACGTTGTTTCATAACCAAATCGGGTTTAAGTTGTTTCGACACAATGCCATTATTTCAAAACAACGGTACGTTGTGTAAACATGGCATTTCTTATTTCAAAACAACCTCTGTTGTTTTGAAATAAGACTGTTGTGTGAACACACCCAAAAAGTTGAGAACCATTACTCCAGTGGTTACCTGAATGAGTTCTGTCTGCTGCTTTGAGTGTTTCTGTCTGTTGCATAATTAGGTTCATTGTTTAAATTAATTAAGGCAGTGAAATATGATTGGTTAAAGGACTATTTCATAATAGGCTAGGATTGGTGCTTGTAGCAGGATCCAACTTTTACACTATAAACTGGGTCCCAATGGAAACTGATTGGACTCTAACTCCAGGACACAGCCCAAGACGATCAGAGCTGCCAGACCTCAACACCCGGCCAGCCACATTGTGCAGAAGCTGGAGGACCTGCTCAGCTGATCTAATCCTGCCTGGCCACCAGGAGAAGTTTGTTTGCCTTACTGTGGGGTGGTGAGCGCTGTATGGACTGTGTGTGGTCTGTGTTGGTAACCAGTAATGAACTGTGAATGAGGCTACTACCACATAAGGCTCTTTCACTGGCAAAAGATTCTGCAGAGGATAATACCCGGAGCCCTATGGACTGGGAGAGTGTGTGTGTGTGTGTGTGTGTGTGTGTGTATAAAAATGACACAGCCAGTCTTAACAAGGCACAACCCAGCAGGAGATGACCTGTCTGTCATTCTGTCCCCCCTCAACCCCTGCCATGGGGCTGAGGTGCACCTCCCCACCTTGACAACAAAGGATGGGGCAGGGGGAAGAAGAGTAGGGAGCTGGAAGAAGTTGGGGCTCCCAGCTGGGAACTGACCAAAGTCATCAGATGGATGGACAGACAGACAGAGCTGTACTGAAGGGTTCCCAACAGGCAGGCTGGACACGGGACAGACCAAGACAGACACGCTGTAATGCCATCCCTCTGGATTACCCTACGGCTGCCCACGCTGGGTGCCCATTAGCCAACAGTTCAGCCGGTGCGCATGCCAGCTGCGTGCTCCTGCAGACACTGGGCGGGAGAGGCTCCCTGAGACTGAACCAGTTTCCCCAAGGGTCTGTTGATAGGGGAACAGGGAAGCTGCATGGCTCATGCTGGAGGAAGCATGGGACCTCCAGAGGCCCTGGCCCAGTGAAGGGACCCCCTCCCCCCCGAGACTGTCCCAAAGCCTGGGCCATAGCCCTGATCCTATGGGTCCACGGCACCTTGTGCATGCCTGATGATGTGTATGTGAGTGCCTGCATGTGTGTACGATCTGCTTACCAGCTGCTAGGCACCCATGGAGGGAGCAGCTGCCCGCCCTGCTGTGGGGGCTGGGCGGGCACGGGTGTGCCTGAGAGGAGGGGGCTGGGTGGGAACTGGGGCAGTGCCAGGGCCAGGGCCTGGCCCATTCAGCCTGTAGACTAGAGCCTTGAAACACCCCCGTAACTGTAGTCCCACCATGCTCCCCACAGCCAGTTGTTCTACACGCGCCCAACTCCCGGGTCCCGCACCTGATAACTGTGCAGGACAGCCACGTTGATCTCCACGGCGGCCTTGTCCTTCCACAGGGACGAGGTGTTGCGGGTGTCCAGCCCCATCCGCAGGGCCACCTCCTGCCACACACAGAGCGTCACCCCCACGCAGCCCCCTGAACCCTGCCCTGCACCCCCACCATCCACCCATGGATAGCATCACCCCTATCCTAGCCCCCTGAACCCTCCCCTGTGCCCCCACCTCCTGCCCACAGGAAAGTGCCCCAATACATGGTTTGCACAGGCCTGCAAGGTGTCTCTGGGTATCATGGGAGGCTGTTCAACCCCAAATGCCACAAGCTGTAGTGGGGAGGGGGTGTTGGCAGGGGGCAGTGGGCAGTGGGCTGTACATTCAGCTGGTGGTAGTGGGGGAGGAGTGCAGGGCCGTACTTTCAGCAGGTAGTTGGGGGGGCCACAGTGGGCTGCGGAGGGTGTACCTCCAGCAGGTGGTAGCAGGGGGTATGGGGGGCCTGCAGGGAGTCAGGGGGCCATACCTCCACCACATGATAGTGGGGGACTGCAGGGAGCCGCAGGGGCCATACCTCCAGCAGGTGGTAGTGGGGGGCTGCAGGGAGCCGCAGGGGCCATACCTCCAGCAGGTGGTAGTGGGGGGCTGTAGGGAGCCGGAGAGCCCATACCTCCACAGGGTGAAGCAGGAGGTCTGGAGGTGGTGAAGAGGGCCGAGAAGGCCATACCTTCACAGGTTGAAGGGGAAGTGAGGAGGGGGGCCACAGGGGACCATACCGCCAGCAGGTTGTAGCAGGGGGTAGGAGGGACAGTAAAGGGCTGAGGAGGCCATGCTTCCACAGGGTAAAGCTGGAGGTATGGGGGTGACAGGGAGCCCAGGGAGCCATACCTCCACAGGGTGATGTGAGAGGTATGGGCATTGCAGGGGGCCAGACCTCCACGGAGTAAAGCTGGAGGTAAGGGGGTTGCAGAGAATGGGGTGGGGGGTGAGGCCATACCTCCAGCAGGTTGTAGCGGTGGCTGTCACAGAAGTTGCGCATCCCGATCTCGCTGCTCACATACCAGCCATTGAAGGGGGCGGCCGGGAAGTGCAGGCCCCCGATCTCCAGCAGCATGTTGGCCACAGCAGGTAGCGCATGCCAGCGCAGGCCCAGCTCTCCGAACCACTCCAGCCTGCACCCACAACACAGTCAGGGTGGGTGGAATGGGGGGCAAGGATGTGCCCTAAGCCCGGCTGCCCTGACCTGTAGCCCGTAGCTTAGCTTTTTGGGACCCTGGCAGCAACCATGTTCGCTCCCATCCCCACTGCTCTGCCCCTGTGACCTGGGCGCAGAGATGCTGAGCTCATTGTGTGGACGCTGCCCTGGCTGGGAACTGCAGCTGGTCCTCTCCCAGGGACTTCTCTCCCGCCACCCCTCTAGGAGCTGATGTTCTCCAAGGGATGGGAAATGCATCCCTCACTGAGACCCCCCAGCCCTGGCACCCCCCACAACTGGCACCACCCCATGCCCAGTCTAAGGGATCAGCAGGGCACTGGTACCCCACTCTGGAACAGGGGTGGTCCAGGCCCCACACTCACGTGGGGTGCTGGATGGGCACCTCCAGGACCAGCTCTGGTGGCAGAAGAAAGAGCTCAGGGGCCTCATCTGGCGCCTGCAGCAGCAAGGGCAGAATGTCGAAGCGGCCATGCCCAGGAGTCCAGCCGTGCTGGATGCAGAGCTGAAAGGAGCAAAGACAGCCAGGCACGTGGGACTGGGCTAAGGGTGTGCAGGGGCAGGGGATCCCTGGGAGCTAGCACACCCTGTGGCACTGTCTTCATCCCCTGCTGACCTGCGACTGGGGCAGGTCTGAGGGCAGCTCCCAGGGTCCACTTAGCCTCCAGATCCCAGCCCCCAGCCAGGCCCAGACCCTGGCACACTGGCAGAGGTGTGCCAGCCATGTGCCGGGCTCAGGGTCCCATAGGGGCTGAGGGACCCCTCAGGGAAGGGACCGAAGAGACAAGGCACTGGTGCCATGCTTTGGACCCAGAGTGGGGCAGAGCCCTGGGCCAAACAGTGAGCAGCTGGATCCATGCTTGCAAGGGGCCCTATCCCCCATAGAGGGACCCCAGCTGGGTAGCAGGACTGTGGGGGGCTAACCTGTGGGTAGCTGACAGCGTGAGCTCAGTGCCCAAGGCCCAGGACCCACAGGGGGACCCAGACCAGCCACCAGGTGAGTGGTCAGCACAGGATCCTGAAGCATGAGGGGGCTTGGCAGTGGGCACCTCTCAATCAACACCAGCCCCATTGCTCAGCGTGGCCCTGAGGGGCCTCTGCAGGTATCTGGGGCAGGGCCAGGCGCAGATAGTGCACTGCAGAGGTCTGGGTAAGGTAGGACGGGGCAGGGGATGGGGCAGGGAAAAGGATGGGGTGGAGTGGGATGGGGCAGGAGGTGGGCAGAAGCAGGGCAGGGAGCAGGGGATGGTGGGAAGAGGCAGGGCAGGGGAGGGGATGGGGTGGGGTGGGGCAGGGGCAAGGAAGGGGATGGGGTAGGAGGCAGGCAGAAGCAGGGCAGGGATCAGGGCATGGTGGAATGGGGCAGGGGATGGGGAAAGGCTGGGACCGCTGAGGGGTAGGGTAGGGTTAGGGTGTGCTCCCCAGTCCCCCACCTCGGTGATGTCGATGTTGGCCGGGTCCCCCAGCACCGAGCCGTCCGGCTGCCGATACCCAGCGTAGCGGATCAGCTGGCTGTTCCAGATGCGAAAGTCGCCCCGGCCTGGCATGCGCTGTGGGAAGATTGTGATGGCTGACCTGTGAGAGAGGCGTGGGTCAGAGCTGCCTGGGCCCTGCCCGTGGCCCCAGAAGGAGGTGGCTCAGGGGGCTCACCGGAGATTGCCACGGTTGGTGGCGTACTGGATGTGGGTGCAGAGGAAGCCAAACATCTCCTGGACACTGGCACAGTCGCGGGCGTCGAACACCTGCGGGCACAGTGGTTGGCATCAGAGCAGCAGCCCCCAGCCCCTGCCCTGGGCTCCTGTCCCCTGCAACAAGCTCTTGGGACCAGGAAGGGGGGCCCTGTCCTTGTGGGGAGGACCTGGGGCAGGCCTTGTCTTGCGGGGGCCAAGGAAGCCTGGGGGGTGCCCTGCCTGTGGAAGTTGCTGCTCCAGGAGCCGTCCCACATTAGCCTGGCTGGCAGCAGTGGAGCCCCTGTGACACATCGCACCCTGACGTAGCATGAGGGCACCCCACGTCTATCCTCTCTTGGGCTGTGGCTGTTCCCATGCAGCTACTCCAGATGCTGTGTAATGGAAAGCCCACTTGGCAAAGCCCCTGGTGCTGCCCATCTGGCTTCATTAGCTTGAGCTTCTGGCAGGGTGAGAAAAGCACCATGCCCTGAGTTTAAGTCTCCCTGCTGTGTAGGTGCTGGCCCTGCCCAGGGGTGTGACATGTCGCCTATTGTCCTGCCAGGCAGACAGCTGTGACGGAGGATCTACAATACAGGGCCCCTCATGCAGCCATGAGGCTACTGGCAGAGCCCCGTGAGATGGGGACACGTCTGGCCCTGGCCTCGTCCAGCCATGCAAGCATGTGGGCAGAAGATGGCCCCAAGGATGCAGGCTCGGTCCTTTTTGCTCCGCCACCCAGGCTGGAGCAGCAGGCAGCTGTGGACAGAGTCAAAAGCTGGACTTGAGAGATGCCTGTACAATGATGGGGCAAGAAACCTGCTTAACCTAGGGCCTGCGGGGTGCCAGTGGTTCAGACTGAGCTGGCATCTTTGGTGCCTTCTCCAATATCCGATGCCTTCTCTGGCAGTTTGTCTGCTGCAGTGAGCAGCTGGTTTGACCTGATGATGTGACCCAGCAGCATTTAGACACAGGGCCATAACTAGGGCAGGGCCAATGGGGCTTTGCCCTGGGCGTCCGGAGCGGCTCAATAGAGCCGCTCATTTTAAAGGCGTGTTTCATGGTGCCAGCCCCAAGTGCCACTAATGGCAAGGGGCGCGTTCTGATCGGAACATGCCCGGAGCGGCGAAACAGCATGTTACGGCTCTGTTTAGACAAGTGCAGCTCAGGTAACGGAAGCTGGAGGGTGTCCTCCCAGCACTAGGGGCATGGGGCGGGGGAGCTAATACACCTACAGCGGCCAGGGCAGGATGGGACAGCCTTGGGGGCAGAGCAGGGCAGGGCGTTCGGGTAGCTGGGCTGGTGCCTGGCTCAGGGAGTGCTGGTGTGGCATGGTTTGAGAGCAGAGCCTGGAGAGCTTTGTTGCAGATCACTGGCAAGGCCTGCAAGTGACAGATGGACCGGGGCGTTAAGGGGGAGCAGTCCCACCCCAGTCCTGGGTTGTCACCCCCACCTGCAGCTTGTTCCACTGGATGCGACCCAGGCAGCGAGCAGCATTGCGCCAGGCCTGCTTGGCCCCGAAGATCAGCTCTGGCTCCAGCAGCTGGTAGGTGCCCGTGGCCTCGATCTCCTGCTCCACCTCCAGCAGCCGCTGTATGTGAGCCTTGGACTCAGCCCTGTGGGGACACAGCTCTGCCCTCAGCACCCATGGGCTAGCCCCGG
The DNA here is from genome assembly GCA_007922195.1 of Podocnemis expansa. Taxonomy (NCBI): domain Eukaryota; kingdom Metazoa; phylum Chordata; order Testudines; family Podocnemididae; genus Podocnemis; species Podocnemis expansa. Next base: position 693,531 of record ML682284.1, on the reverse strand, counting down.
ATAGCACCTGCATCTGACTGGGAGCCAGCCCTGCCTGCACCTGCACCCACTGGGGCTTGGAGCCAGTCCCCCCATATGGGCCCCTGCCTGCCCACAGGGGAGCCAGCCCCACACCTGCCCACCAGGGAGCCAGTCCTGCCCGTACAGGCTGTTGCCTGCCCTCTGGAGGTCAGCCAGCGCTGCCTGCGCCCACCTGGGAACTGGCCCTGCCTGTGCGCTGGGGAGTCAGCCCTGCCTGCGCCCACCTGGGAGCTGGCCCTGCCCATACCTGCACCCACCGGGCTGGCAGCCAGCCCAGCCTGGACTGTTGGCCGTGGCCACTTCTCAGCTGCAGCCTGAGTGCAGCAAGAGCCTGAGCTGGCCGTGACACCTGCAGAGACATGGCCAGGGACAATAGCTGATGGGGACAACTGGGGTAAGCAGCAGGGCTGTGGGTCTGGACTGAGGACAGGGACAGTGGGTCTAACAGGCCAGGGAAGGCTAAGCCATCCCTGGCTGAGCTGCTGTACCACCCAAGGGCTGGACCATGGCCTGTTTCTTCCCAGCTCTCCAGGGCAGGTGGGTAATGGAGGTGCTGGCAGCTGGCCCAGTCAGCCTTCTCAAAGCACCAGAGGGGCAGCTGAAGATTGGGGGACAGTGGGGGCTGCTCTGCTCTGGCCTGGCGCTGGTCTGGCAGGGCTGCTCTTTCCCAGCCAGGCACCACCCAGGGCTCACGGGGGCTGTTGGAGTGGGTTCTGGCTGATGTTGGGTGGTCAAGCTGTGCCAGCAGATGAAGGGGGCACAGCCTCGGGTGGAAGGCCATGGCAGAGTGGCTGGCGTCCCTATGGGTGGACAGCATGTGACCAGAATTGGACCCAGGAATCCTGGTGTGTGCACCAAAGAGTCACCCAACTGGAGTCTGCCCCCTGTGCTGAGACAAAGCTCCATATTAGCTGACTGATTTGTCCAACCTGCTCTCAAAATCCACCAGTGCTGGAGATCCCACGAGCACCCGGAGTCGTTAGTTCCAGGACTGAACGGCCTTGACAGGTGAGGAGTTTTCCCTAGGTTCCAATCTAAGCCACCCTGGCTGAAACTTAAGCCCATTGCTTCTTGCCCTCTGCACTGGATAACAACAGTTTTTCACCCTTCTATTTATAACAATCTTTTATGTACTTGAAGCCTGTTATCGTGTCCCTCCCTCAGTCTGCTCTCCTCCAGACTAAACAAGCCCTATTTTCCAGTCCCTGCACATAGGTCATGCTTTCTAGTGCTGTAATCAGTTTTGTCACTCTCCTCTTTCTTCACTTTGCCTACATCTTTCCTGATACGTGGTGCCCAGAGCTAGACAGGATCCTCCAGCTGAGGCCTGACTGGTGCAGAGCCTAGTGGAAGGATGACTGCTGATGTCTTGCAACACTCCCACTAACAGGCCAGAAAGAGGTTTGGTCTTTTGTAACCCTGTGGCATTGCTGACTCATATTTAGCCTGTGGTCCACTATGACCCCCCCCCGCCCCAGCTCACTTTCCACAGTACTCCTTCCTAGGCAGTCACTGCCCGTTTAGCACAGGTCCAACCGTTACCCGACGTTCTCAGTCAGTCTGGAAGGGGGCAGGGAGTGGGGTCCTGCAGGGATCAGTTCTGGAGTCAGTGCTGTTCAACTTACCTAGGGACAGGTCTCCATTCAGCCCCCCCTTGACCCCATCAGCATAGTCATACTGATGTGAAGGGGCACTTCACACTGAGCTGACCGGACAGAGCTGTCTCTCCAGCATGGTTAATCTCCTCCCTTCTGAGAGGGGGTAACTACAATAATGGGACTCTGCCTACTTGAGGCTTGGGTCGCTGTAGCTAAGTTGCTCAGGGTGTGGATGTTTCACACCTCTAGTTCTACCAGTAGAGTTCTGTTGTGTAGACTTTGCCTATGTGATTCTTAATTTGTTCTTTCTCTAGGCTCAGATCCCAGTCTCACATCCCACCCCATTTACACTGTGTTCGCATGGCCGTCACCGGAGCCCTGCAAACTTTGTGGTGAAACTGACACAAAGGAGGCATTTCACACTCTGACCACTGCTGTTTTCTCTGCTCTCTCCTCCTCCTTGAGCGATGGCCGACCCTGGCCTTGGGCTGAGCCTTGCTTCCAACATAAGTGTAAAATGTTTTCTTGTTACCTTTTCTATCCCTAGTTAACTGGATCTCATTTTGTGACTTGCTCTAGTTAATTTTGTTCCTACTTATGGCTTTCTTTATATTCTGCCTTGGTAACGTGACCTAGTTTCCCTTTCGGTAGGACTCGCTCTCGAGTTCCAAGGCACCAGAGCCCCTGACGACCCTCCCAGCCTTTCCAACACATGGGGGTAGTTGTGTCCTTTGCAATGGCCAGAGGTCTGCTCCCTGGCTTGTCTGCACTTGAAAGGTTGCATCCATTTACGGGTGGACATGCCCTGTGCCAAGGGAAGGGGCTCTCCCATCAGCGCAGGGACTCCACCTTCCAGGGCAGTAGCCAGGTGTCCAGAAGAACCGCTGGCTGCACTGGGATTACATTAGCTTCACTCTCTCCAGCCTTGGGAGACAGACCTCTCCTTACCTACCAACAGCCCCCCAACCTTTAACAGATGCTCACCAGCAACTACAGACCTAACATCAGAACCATTAAAGTAGACACACACCCCTGCAACAAACCACACTGCCAATTTTGCCAATATATCTGCACAATAGACACCATCACAGGACCTAATCAAGCCATCTACTTCATCAAAGGCTCATTCACCTGCTCATCCACTAATGTGATTTATGTCAGCATGTGCCAGACATGCCCCCACACATTATCCGTTGACAAACAGGACAATCTCTGTGCGAAAGAATAAATGGGCACAAAACTGACATCGGAAATCACAACATTCAAAAACCAGTAGCAGAGCACTTCAATCTTTCTAATCACTGTTGATTGTTTGTTAAAAGCTGTGCTCAGGCAAGTCAGTAACACATCAAGACTTCAAAGAGAAACAGCAGCATTGGAACTGATATGCAGATTCAATTGTACAAAAGCAGGATTAAATCATGACTATGGATTCTTTTCTCATTACAACAGGCAATTTGACTTCATCCTCCTCTATGGGCTGTTTCCCAGTGTCTGAATCTTAACACCTGCTCTTATTTGCTGTTACAGTGTCACCTGTTCCCATGACTTACACTCCCCTGTACTTATTCCCCCCCATACTGTAAGTTCCCCTATCTTCAAAGCATCTGACAAAGTGGGATTTTCTCCCACGAAAGCTCATGAGATAAATAAATCTGTCAGTCTTTACGTGCCACAGGACTCCTTGCTTGTTTTGCTGGGGTAGACTAACACAGCTGCCCCTTTGGAAACCAGCTTTCCTGTGTCACTGGGGGTGAGGATTCTTCACAGCCTGTCTGAGGAAAGTTCTCAGTGGAGACCAGCCTGGGACGCACCTGGCCAGGACTCTCACCCGCCAAGTCTCTTGAGTTTGTTGAAGTTGGCCTTCCAAGCTGTGATGAAGTGGGAAACCTGTCTTGGGCTAACATGGGATATGTCACAGGTGATGACCTTGTTGCTCTTCTGTTCTGCTGATGGGAAACAGGGGGGTGATGTGTAGCAGAGCCACTGGGGGGGGGGGGGGGGGTGTTTGGGCAACCTGTACCTGGGACTCCCATTGGTCACACAAGCTCCAGCTGGTTAGACCAGGGAGTGGGGTTTTGGCAGAGACTGGGGAAGAGAACAAAGGACCAAGGGGAAGAAGGGAAATGGCGGTCCCAGAGGCAGGACCCTGGGGTATTAGCTTACCCCCCCCCCATCCTGGGGTTTTACTGCTATGCTTCCTGGCGAATCTGATACCAACTGTCGTTGCTGCTGTATGAACTGGGTTGCTAATAAACCCTCTGACTTCCACGCTGGCTGAGAGTCACTGCTGATCGGGACTTCCAGGGACCCGCTTGGTAGAAGGTCCCAGGGAAGCCCAGATGGAGCAGGAGACTGAGCCCTCTGAGGCCAGACTTGGGGGAGCTGGCTACACGGGAGCATGGAGACCTGGCAGTACTGGGAGAAAGCTTCGCCCTCTCAGAGTCCTGACCAGCCGAGGGCAGAGGGGACCAGAGCGAGCTTCCTGGGGTTCTCCACCACACAAGCCACTGTTCGTCCCACCATTCCTTGGAACAGGGGTCTGAAACCTGTGGCTCTGGAGTGGCATGTGACTCTTAGCTGCATCCTTTCAGCTCCAGGCTCTGCCCCCACGAGTGAAGGACCCTTCAGGCAGCCAGTTCCTGGCTCTGGACTTCCTCTGCCACCGGGTGACCCTGTGGGTGGGGAGCCTTCTCCTGGTTCTGGGCTCCTCTTTCCCAGCCAGGGAACCCTGTAGCAGGCGCCCTGGACCAACTCTCCGAACCAGGAGGCTACACTCATTGAGGCTCTCTACCAACAATTCTTCAAACTACAATACCCACATGTGGAAGTGAAGAAACAGATTAACAGAGCCTGGTGGATACCCCAAAGTCAACTACTACAGGAGAAGCCCAAGAAAGAAAACAATGGAATGCCTCTAATCATTACCTACAGCCTCCATGTCAGACCTCTACAGCACATCATCAAGGCCCTACAACCTATTCTACAAGATGATCCCTCACTTTACCACGGCCTCTTCCCTTACAGACAGCCCCACAACCTTAAAGAGATACTCACCAGCAACTACATACCTTACAACAGCAATATCCCTGTAACAAACTGCTTAGCCAACTTTGCCCACACATCTGCACAAAAGAGACCATCACAGGACCTAATCAAGCCAGCTACTCCCTCAAGGGCTTATTCGCCTGCTCATCCACTAATGCGATTTATGCCATCATGTGCAAGAGCGGCCCCTCTGCCTTATCTATTGGACGAACAGGGCAGTCTCTGCACAAAAGAATAAATGGGCACAAATCTGACACCAGAAACCACAGCATCCAAAAACCAGTAGGTGAGCACTTCAATCTTCCTGATCAATCCATTGATGATTTGCTAATAGCTGTGCTCAGGCAAATGAATCATTAAGGCTTCAAAGAGAAACTTCAGAATTGGAATTCACATGCAAATTTTATTCTCGCTTCAGGGTTAGTTCTAAATAAGAACTTTGGATTTTTTTTCCCATTACAACCAGTGATTTGACCTCATCTTCCTCTGTGTGCTTTTCCCCAGAGTTTGAATCTAAACTATTGCATTGATTTGCTGTAACAGACTGACCTGATCCCATTGCTTATGCTTCCCTGCATTTATTTCCTCCCATTCTTTAAGTTTCCCTATCTACATAGAGTCTGACAAAGTGGGATTTTCTCCCATGAAAGCTCATGTGATAAATAAATTTGTTAATCTTTGAAGTACCCCGGGATTTCTTGATTGTTTTTCTGAACTACACTAACACAGCTGCCCCTCTGGAACTTAGTTATTGAAGGAATTTTTTAAAATGGCTCTTATCTTTCTGGTTGCCGACGCCTGCCTTAGAATCACGATCTTTTTCACTCTATGATCTCCGCCACTCTCTTCGCCTCAGTTGGATCTAGCATGCTCCCCCTTACCCCCCCAGCCACTTTTCCATCGTCTGGGGCACCAAGAGTCTCCAAGGCATTCCACAAATGTGTTGGGAATCTGCTCCCTGCCGTGTGTTTTCCCAACCACATCGGGGTCAGTAACGTGTCCTGCACTTTGCGGGGCCTGCTCCTTGTGCAAACAAAGTCTCCTGAGCTAAGGATTCTGCCCTGGCTTTTTCCACCCTGTGCTGGGGCAGCGCCGCCTGGCACGTACCGCTTGATGGAGCTGTAGTACTGGTCAATGAAGTCCCGGGCCCTGGGCAGCAGCGCCTCTTTGGGCAGGGGCCCCTCCGCTGCCTGGCAAACCATCTGCTTTGGGAACATGAGGGAGCCCAGACATCGCTTCTCATTGCAGGGCAGCTCCTGGAGCACAGACAGACAGACAGACAGACAGCCAGCACTGAGACTGCTAGAGTCAGATGTAGCTCAGGTGCTGTGGGCTTCCCCCTCCCCCACTTGCTGGTGCCCCTCAATCTGACCCGCAGCCCATGCTAGCCCAGCCTTGGCTTCCCCACAGCTCTGACCACGCTCCTAAACCCAACCCACAGCCCCTGCTAACCCAGCCTGCAACACCCCCACAGCCCTGGCAACGCCCCTCAATCCAAACGCAGGCCCTGCTAATGCACCCTGGGTTCCCCCATCCTTCCTGTCCAGTGTCCGTGATGCAGGGGAGAAGTTTCTGTCCACTGTGTTCCAAAGGGCAGCTGTGTTAGTCTAATGAAACAAAAAAAGCAAGGAGTCTTGTGGCACTTAGACTAACAGATTTATTTATCACATGAGCTTTTGTGGGAGACTATCCCTCTTCGTCAGACACTTTGAAAAGGGAGAACTTAGTGTCTGACGAGGTGGGATATTCTCCCATGAAAGCTCATGCGATAAATAAATCTGTTAGTCTTTAAGTGCCACAAGACTCCTTGGTTTTTTTTGTCCACCGTGTATGGCCCCATTTCTCCCCGAGGCATGGCTCTGCTTTGGGTGGGAACAGTCCTTTTGTCCTGGAGACCAGAGGTGGTGAGGGCAGGTGTTTGTAGCCCCTCGCAGTCGGCCCGTCTGGGCTGGTACCAACAGGGTGTAGTGGCAGCCTCAGGCCCCAGCTATGGACAGCAAGTGCTGGGGTGCACTGTCGCAGAAGAGGGCATGGGGTGAAAGCTGCTGCGGGACTGAAGCAGAGAGACTGGGACTGAAAGCAAAGGTGGTGGCTGGAGGATCAGGGTGGGGGGAGCCAGCACCACCACAGGGCTCTGCTCCAAGTTCACCTTGCCGCTGCTGCCTCCAAGCGCCCCTGACTCAGGGCAGGCAGTGCAACTCCGTCTGGAGGCAGCTGCCAAGGGCTGCTGTAGGTCCTGGTGGGGCACATGGGCTCCTGCAAAGCACCCACGGCTCTGCCTGCAGCTGGCTCAGGAAAAAAGCAACAAGGTGGGTCCTCCAGGCCTGCCTAGAGGCTGCACAGTGCTAGCTAATCAGCAGGAACAGGAGGTGTGACCAAGTGGGAATGTCTATAATGGGGTGGGGACTCTGTGTGCCTCAGTTTCCCTAATGTGTTGGCCGGTGTTAAGGGTGTGATCTGTGCAGTGACCCCCAGAGGGCAGGTGCGGCTGCCCCTAGCTACCTGCTCCCAGACCACACTGAATCGTGACTATGGATTCTTTTCACATTATAAGAGGTAATTTGACGTCACCCTTGCCCTGTATGCTGTTTCCTAAAGTTTGAATCCTTACAACTGCTCTGATTTGCTGTTGCAGTACGACCTGATCCCATGTCTTACACTCCCCTGCATTTATTTTCATCCAGTTCTGTAAGTTCTCCCTCTTCAAAGCATCTGACGAAGCGGGACATTCTCCCACGAAAGCTCATGCGATAAATAAATCTGTTAGTCTTTAAGTGCCACACAACTCCTTGCTTTTTTTGCTTTACTAGCCTAACACGGCTGCCCCTTTGGAACAGACCATGCTGGAGCCCAGCGCCTTGCCAGGTTTCTGAGAGGGCGGAGGTGCCCTGCTGCCTTGCAGGAAACCAGAAACCAGGGTGTCAACGGAGGTGGCAGCCATGATGGCCACCCCGCCCCACATGTAGCCCCCCTGGATTATGCTGCTCTCAAGGAGAAATGTTAAGTATCGATCTCCCTGATGGGCCTCATCTCTGGGCCATCCAGTACAAGGGGAAGAATATTAAGTATCAAGCTCCCCTGATGGCCCTCACTCTCCTGTGTGAGTTTCTTCCTCCCTAGCTTTGTGTCAACAAGAAGGGGGGTGAGTTCCTATCCCCCCTGAACAGTTTCTCGGCAGCCCCATTGCCACGAAGGAGGGATCATTGTCCGGGGTCCCAGTTTTATCATTGGTCCTGACCAGGATCCCACTCCCAATTGGCTATTTTTACTCTGGCTGTGCAAAATTCTATATAAACCCCCTGTCTCAGCTAGCTTGTGTTCTCCCACCCTCGAATGCTAAAGGGCACGTCGTGACCCGGTTGGACTGATCCGCCGATGGAGATAGGGAGCACCCACCCCCGAGACTTTTTTGTTTTCGCTTTTTTTGGGGTGTACACGAATTGCCGGCTGAACGATTAAGTACTGGGATGTTGCAGCTGGTCTGCCTCCTCGCTTTGGGTTCCACTACGGTGCTAGGACAGGTATTATAAATCAATACAAGCCTCCTAGCTCTCTTAATTCTTCTTTTTGGTACCATTTCTGTATAGTCTGTTATTGTAGCTTCCTTATTTGAGTTTTGTATAGTTTGTGTAGCTGTTTATTATTCCCCCTGTATCCTGCATAATCTTTTCATGATATAGATGTTCATTGCCTAGCATAGATTGTTATTTCATCATATGTTCATTAGTCATTTGTATTTTGCATTTTTGATTGTAAAGTTGTTTATTGCTCCACTTCTGCTCTAAACTGCTGTCCCCAAATTCCCCCAGAATACACGGGGGGGAGTGTGGGAGTTTAGTTTCTCTCATCTGACTCCTTCATTCTGCCGCCCACCTTTTTTGGTTAGCAAGGAGGAATGGCTTTGAGCCATTGGTAAATATGTGGCGGGTGGGCTGATCAGTGCCTATACCAATGTTGAGGCAGTAAAAGGCCAGAAAAGTCCTTGACTTATTATGGCCACCCTCTTGTAGGTTATTGCTCCATACTGTTATTTGGCTATAAGTATTTTAGTTGGTTGTAAGTGTTTTGCATAGACTTTCATGCTTCATCCCATTGTTCAGTTATAGGTGTTTTACATAGACTTTCTTGCTCCATACTGTTGTTAGGTTATAAGTGTTTTAGATAGACTTCGTTGTTCCACACTGTTAGTTGGTTATAAGTTTTATCTAGACTTTCCTGCTCCACACTGTTAGTTGGTTATAAGTGTTTTACATAGACTTTCCTGCTCCACATTGTTAATTGGTCACAGGTGTTTATGGTATCACTATAAAAGTAGTTTTTTTGTTTACTTGATCTGGCGTCTGTCTTGTTGGTGGGTGTTGCCAGTCAATCACAGTTACATCGCGAACCCAGGGTTCAACACAGGGTAGGGGGAGGCGTGGGGGGGGGGGGGCTGGCTGGAAGGGTTGGTTGCCTGAGGGACCCAGGAGCAGAGCCCAGGAAGGGGGCTCTGGACCCCCACCCCCGACAGCCGTGGCTGTGACTCTCTGATTCCTGCACTGACAAAGTCTGTTCTGTGCTGTGTTCCTGAGGACTATAAACCCTCCTGACTCCCACGCCGGCTGGGAATAGCTTCGGATGGCAAGGCAGAGTGCACAGCCCCTTTGGGGTGTGATGGGTTCTCACAGGACTCGTCTCAGCAAAGCCAGACAGGACGAAAGCACCTTGGGAGGGTCTGCCAGCCCTGGGTTCGCCCCACACCCACAAAGTCGTCTCCTTTATCTGATCACAGAGTCCAGCCCTCCTGCTCTGTCAGGAACTCCCCCATGGCAGCCCCCTTGCAGGGTCCAGGAGAGTTCCCCTATTCCTTCAGGGGGCCAGGCACCCCACCTGCTCACTCAGAGCAATCCACCAGCCAGGGCTGGAGTCACCAGGGTTACTACTTCTTGGGATTGCAGCACAGAAACTCTTCGCTGGGGACCACCTGGGGAGGCCCCATCTCAGGTCATCCTCCCCACGGGCCCCCATGGGGCCTGGCCTCTTTCCCCAGCCACCCCCACATCTGTGCCTTAGCTCGTCATAGTCCCTTGCCTCCTTGCTGGGCTAGGTGAATACGCTCCTGACCTTCACCTGCCCCGATCTGCTGCAACTGTTTGGGGCCAAGGCAGGGGTCCTAGCTGGGAAAGGCCCATCCACCCTCTAGTGGTCTCTGCAATGATCACACACCTGGGTCCCATCACCGACATACACGAGTAACACATGAGGGGAAACTGAGGCAAGCACACAGAAACCCAGTGGCATCCCACTTCATCACAAAGGACTCCCCAGGGTCCCATCCTGGGGGACTCGCAGCAGGAAGCTCACGGCAAAGCAGGGGTGCTGGATGCTTTCAAGTCAGATTCAGGAGGTGGCTGCACTGGTGTGAGGGGCCCTACGTAGGAGACCAACCCCACTAGAGTCCTGGTTGGCTTCACCCCGTCCTCTGGGACTCTGCCACAGTGGTGGCAGCAGGTCAGAGCCTGGCAGGGCCCAAGGGGCAAACCAGAGCAAGGAGCATGTTAGGACAGGACAGGGCAAGAAGGGGTAGAGCAAGGCAAAGAGCAGCAACGCAGCATCGATCACAGGGATCCCTGAGTTGGTGGCAGTGCTGGGATACAGCCTACACCAGGAGCGCTTTGCAATAAGTGGCTCGCAGTAGAAACATGGTGTTAGGCCATGCATGCACACTAGGCCGCATAGACACAGAGGGTGCCCCTGGCCCAGACACACAGCATGCTGACTGTCTATTGTCCCATAGCTTTCCAACTATCCATTGCCACACACCCTTCCGCTCTATCGTCATAAGATCCTTCTCCTGACTGTCTATTGCCACATATCCCCTCCCATGCGTTGCCACCCACCCACCCTGTCCCTTGTCCCATACCCTTCCCACGTCCCCAAGTTCCAAAGGGGCAGCCCGGGTAGTCTAGTTCTACAAAATAAGCCAGGAGTCCTGTGGCACTTCAAGACTGACAAATTTATTTATTGCATGAGCTTTTGTGGGAGAAAACCCCACTTCGCCAAAGCGTCTGATGATGTGGGATTTTCTCCCACTAAAGCTCAAACTTGTTAGTCTTTAAGTGCCACAGGACTCCTTGCTTGTTTCCCATGTCATGCACTCCTCCCAGGGTGATGTTACATACTCATCCAAGTGCCTTATATAGCAGTTAATATTTCCCAACCTGTTGAGACTCCCTCCCGCACCTTGACCCTTCTTGCCATGTATGGAGATTTTTTTTAGAAGAAGCAAGAAGTCTTAGGAAACCAGTATATAACCAAGTGCCGTATTACTCTCATTTTGAACCTGAAACTGCTTTGTTCGGTGTTCCTGGTGCCACGAATAAACTACCTCTTCAGTGTTGCCTCTTGCCTGCCTGAACCCCTCCAGAAGAAGCCTTCCACCTTTACAACGGGCAGTCAAAGGAGGCATTGAGACTGTGGCACAGAGGCTGCCTGGGCAGGTAGAGGCTCAGTGCTTGAACGCTGAACAAGGTGCAGCTGATGCATGGCTGGAGAAGGACGGTTGCGCCAAGCATCAGGGTCCACACCCAGGCAGGGCTCCCAGAGAGACAGGCAACAGCAGGGTGTCTCTGAGAGCCAGTTCTGGTCTCTAGGACTGACACAGGGGAGTTGGAGTTGAATGCAAACGAGCACCAAGGAGGGCAGAAAATGGCTGACCTGGAGCTGAGAAATCAGAGGGACAGGAGGCCCCACCAAGGTAGAGTTGGGGTGGGGAGATCATCCCAGAAAGGCTCCTGGCATCAGCCTGAGGCTAAGCAGGCAAGGTTTCGGGGTGTGCACAAGACCCTGGCTGTGACCCGAAAGCACCCAGCTGCAGGAGAATCTCTGTGCAGGTGGGGGGGACTTGGACAGTGAGATCTGCCCCCACAAGCTTAGCCTGGGGGTATGGAGAAGAAGCCCACAAGTCTGCACAGTGCAGGCTGGCTGGTGGACACATGTGGGGACAGAAGTGCTGGGTCTGAAGAGACCCAAAGGGAACTAGTTGAACCTGGGGACGGGAAGGGAATCTGGATGTTGCTCAGAAATGGGACTGGTCTGAATCCAAAGTGGGGAAGTGGCTGATGAGGCCAGCCCCCCGGGGCAGGGACCTTGTATCCCTGAGCTGCAGTGTGTGGGGGGACTCAGCAGAAGGGGCTAAGCGGGGCTAGGTCATGCTCTGCCCAGATGGGCAGCCTGGGACCAGGTCCTGAGCATGACCCATGCACAGACGCTTCACAGGGAAGCAGCCACCAGGCAGCTCCTTGGGCACCGTGGGGGCAGAAGGGCTCCCATGCCAGGCCCCAGTGCACATGGACGCTCAATCATGCTGGACCCCAGGGGGTGGGAGGGGCTGGCCAGTGAGGCGAGATCCTGGGATGGAGAGACCCCCTCACACACCCTGTTTGGGGTAGCCCTGCCTGATGCTGCAGGGCTGAGAGTGGGGCAAGGTCCCAGGTGCGTGGCCCCACACCTGGTCCATGGCTCAGATCCCTGGGAGACCCAGGAGGGACTGGGGGAGGGGAGCCCCCCTGGATCTCCTGGGTCCTTGTGGGGAACGATTGTGTCCCCTTAGGACAGGATCAGGCCCTGGTTCTGTCCCGCCAGGACCTGGCCCATGTCAGCCACAAGGCTGAGACAGAGGGGCTGGGGTCAGCAGAAACACAAATGGCTGGGCTAGAGGGGAGGACCCCCCTCCTATGGCTGTACCACATGGAAAGGATGTCTGGGACACCTTCTCACCTGCCCCCAGATCAGAGGAGGTGGGAACAGCCCAGCCTAGCTCTCTGCAGAAATATGAATCTCCCCAGCTTGGGCACGACTCCCTGGAGCCCGTGACGAGGGAGTCAGCAGGGCAGAGATGACCCTAGAGTCGCTGAGCCCCAACTGGGTGAGGGCTGGGCAGGGTGAGGGTGTGGCCAGAGTATCAGGGTCTTGTGCAAGGGTCAGAAAAGCTTCCAGAAGGGAGACGAGAGGCAAGAAGGGGCAGGGTGGGGCAGAACAATGAGGGTTAGGAAGGGGCTGGCGGGGGGGCTGGGCTGGACGAAAGGTGGCAGGAAGGGGTGGGGGAGAGGGTTGGCCTGGGCAAGGTGGGGGTCAAGAAGTAGGTCAGGAGGGTCTGAGTTTGGTTTTAGCTCCATTTCCTGAGCTGATGCAGGGCGAGGGGCCGTGAGCATCCCCATGGGCCACAGACCAGTGGACGAGGTAGCAGCAGGGGTCTGTACGTGGTTGCCGTGTGAAAGGTCTTTGGGTTGGAGCACAGCAAAGCACTGTGAACCCTGAGAAGGGCAGTGGAGGCCAGAGCAAAGGGCCACATGTGAAGTGCCCAGTGCCAGGGCTCAAAATCTGGTGGGGACAGATGCACAGCTCTTCTGGACTCCTGCCATCCCTGAGGGCCCAGCAGGCGGGCTGCTCTTGGAGACCCACCAGGGGTGCCAGGAGAAAGAAGAGACCCCCGGGAGATTGCTTGATGTCTGGGGTGCAACACCAGCATGTGAGCGCATGACAGCAGGTGGCAGCCATGGGAGCTTGAACACTTTGAATGAATGGCAGACAGTGCGAAAGGACAGTGAGGAAGCAGCACGTGCCCCCTCTAGAGGGAGAGATGATGGCGTGGTGCCACGAGGTGTCAAATGCTGGCAAGTTCAACAGGGTGCAGACATGGGTAGGGCTGGGGGTGGTCAGAAACTACTCCAGTCCAGCAGACCCAGGACAGGGGCCACCCCTAGCCCAGCTGCCCGTCCGGATGCCCACAGTGGTGCTCAGTCAGGCCCCACAGGTTCAAAACACCCCAAAGGTGCAGGGAGTTGGGGGCTTGGCCTTGTGCCCCAGCACCCGGGTGTGGCTGAACGGGGGGGGCAGCTAGCCCCATGGCCCACCCACAGCCCCCAGCATAGTCCCCTCCTGGGGGCCTGGCACTGCAGCCGGGTCCATTTCCTGCCCTCACCTTTGTGGCCTGAGCACTCAGTGTGTCGTAGGCAATGGTACCCGTTGCCCAGTTCTTGATCCGCGAGTATTTGGGGGGCTCAATTGGGCGGACAGGCGCAGAGCTGGGGAGAGAGGGGGCCGGTGTGTGGTCAGAGGGGACCCTGTGCGATACGTGTATTGGGGCACCCTCCCAGCAATGCCCCTGCCTGATCCCTCATGCCCACCCTCAGGCCAGGGCAGGGCACCTGGGGTCATGGGTGCTGCCTGGCTCTGGGACCCATTTGGCCCAGGGACATGGGGCAGCTTCCCTGCTGTAGTGGAAGGAGCCCCAGAGGGACGTGATCTGGGGAGGGGCAGTGGCTCTTTGGGGTGCTGAGCACAGGGCAGCATCCTCAGCTCCACATCAGTGGCGTGAGGGGAACATACTACAGCTACACAGGGCACCCTGAACCCCCCCCCCTTAGTGCTGACGGGGAAGGGGCTCAGTGGGGTGAAGGGGTGTGGCTCAGTTGGGGGCCCTACATAGGGTGAGTGAGGGGCTCAGAGGCGCCATTGGAGGAGATGTGCCTCCCACCCCCTTTGGGCCCTTTTCTGTTCTCCCTCCTGCAGTCTCTGGGCATCCTTCTCCCCAGGTCCGCAAGGCTGGGCTGCCTGCCCCGCCGTGCCCAGAGGGGCTGGGGGACATGCCCAGGGCCACACAGGCAGCATGTGGCAGAGAGAGGACTTATTGCCAATCCCCACATGCCAGCCCGGTGCCAGGGGCTGGGAGAAGGAGGCTTCAGGTGTCCAGTTGGCCTCACCTGGGCTTGTCGCAGCTGGCACTCTCCTCGGGCAGGGAGCCGCGGTGTCGGGAGCAGAGGCTGAGGGCACAGGCACGGACCGGTGGGTGCAGCACTCCTTGCAGGTTCCCCATCGTGCAGCGTCTGAGCCGCTTCCTCTGCCTGCGCACACACTGCTCCAGCACACAATGGGCAGGGGTGGGCCTGCAGCCAGGATGCTGGGATCTAGCCCAGCCCAGGGGAAGGGAGGTCTGGTGGGTTAGACTGGGGGGCTGGGAGCCGGATGCCTGGGGTCTGGGAGGGCAGTGGGCTCTAGTGGTTAGAGGGAGTGGTGGGGGTGGGAGCAGGACGCCTGGGTTCTCTCTGTGCTCTGGGAGGGCAGTGGGATACAGTAGATAAGACTGCGGGTGGGGGCTGTAATCACAGCTTCTGAGTTCAGTCCTGGATCTACAACTGACTCCTGAGTGCCTCAGTCCCTGGGGCAGGATGGGGACAGCGCCCAGCCCCACACTGCTCAGTGGGGCCACAGGACACATGGGGGGGGTCTCCCTTTCCTCCCAGAGCCCTGGTGGAGCTGGCACTGATTGGGAGCTGGGTCAGCCCCTCATGGTTGAGTGTCAGAGAAGCCCAGGGTCCCACAACAAGGCGGTGTGATCTGTGTGCCGTGCACTGCCTGGGAAGAGACCAAGCCAGCAGGACTAGAGTCTCCAGCTCCCCATGGCACAGGGCCGGGCCAGTCCATAGAGGCAGACCCACATGACCTGATCCTGTGGCTGGGGGCACTAGCTTGAATCTCCAGTACCCAAAAGGCTTGGTGCCCCACTGGAAGTGGCAGGTGGGGGGGGCGTGCAGCCCTCCCCAAACCATGCCAGGCTTCTCCATCAGCTGCACAGCCTGGGCTCACCTAGGACCTGGCCATGGGATCCCAAGGTGGGGCTGCCACCTTCTGCCTCCTCCTGTGGTGCCTGGTGTGGCTCAGCTGGGTGTGAGTTGGTGCTCTCAGCGCAGTGGCCACTCCCTGTCACTGTTTCCCCCCCAAACAGTCATTACCCCCCCAGCGTGGTTGCTGTTACCCTCCCCAGACAGTCAATATTCCTGCCCCCTGAGCCAGGTGGCCAGCGCAACATTGCCTTGGCCAGTCAGCCTCATGCACCCCATGGATCCCGGAGTGCTTGGTGCTGCCCAAACCCAGCTGTATCCCATGCTCCCCTCAAACCTCTCTGCCACATTGCTTGGGAGGGGGGGGGTTGCCTCTTGCATCCCAGCCCCAAGGCAGGGCCCTGCATCACTGCTGGGGTTCGGCACCATACCATCTTCCTGGAATTGATGCTACTGGCCTTGCCCTGGGGGCCAGAGACCCTTCCCTGTCCCTGAAAACTGCTCTGATTTGCTGTTACTTTATGACCTGATCCTATGTTTTATACCCCCTTGCGTTTAGTTTCATTCCTTTCTGTAAGTTCACCCATCTTCAAAGCATCTGAGGAAGTGGGATCTTCTCCCACGAAAGCTCATGCAAAATATAAATCTGTTAGTCTTAAAGTGCCACACAACTCCTTGTTGGTTTTTTTTCCCCTTGGCCTGGACATCCCTCACCCTGTGCCCCACCCATGGGTGCCCCAGTAGGTGTCCATGCCTCCACCCAGCAATGGCTGTGACAGAACAACCCCCCCCCCCCAGCCCCAGGGGCCTCTGTGGGGGGACTGTGCTGGGGCAGGGGCTGAGCCAGGGATGGGGACTGTGAGGGGAGAGGGGAGTCTGCTAGCCCTGCTCCCCACCCTGCGCCTTGGTAGCCTGGCAGCTCCCGTGTGGTTCCCGTACAAGTGCTGGAGACGGGAAGCCGCACCCGGGTCACCCACACGGCTGTTTCCTTCCTGTGCCTTGGGAGGAACTGCGTAAAGCACAGCAGTGGGCTGGGCAGGAACCGGCAGGCTGGGACTGGGGGGAAGCAGGGCGGGCAGGCAGCTGGCCCCGTGGAGGACGGCTTGGGGGGAGCAGCCAGGCAGGGTGTCGAAGTTCTAGTGTTGTAACATCTAGCTTGGCCCGTGGCCCCCAAGTCCCAAGACTGGCTTGGATATGGGTGACTTTTCCCCTCCTGTCCCTGTTGGTTCTTTCCCCTCATCTGTGGCAGGAGCTGCTGGGGGATGTGCACCCTTGTCATGGGTTTGGGGCATCATGGTGTGATCCTCCAGGCAGCCATGCTTTGTAGCAGTTTTATGATGCCTGATGTAATCAAGTGGGAAACCCCGCTTGGACTAATGTGGGATGTCATGGGTGAGCACCGCATTTCTTTTCTGTTCTGGTGATGGGACACGGGTGTGTGATAGGTAGAAGAGCCAGTAGGGGTTGGGGGAGTGTTTAGGCAGACTTTACCTGGGAGCCCCGCTGTCGCACAGGTTGTGGCTGGTTGGACCAAGGGGCAGGGCTGCCTAGCCTGGGAAGAAACAAAAGGACAAGGGGAGGAGGAGGGAGTCGGGAACAGGGAGTCTAAGGGGAAGGATCCCCAGGACATGAAGCTGCTTGTCCGGGGGGTTCACTGCTAAACCTCATGGTTAATCTGATAGCCAACCATCCTAGCTGTGTGACCTGGAGTGTGAATAAACCCTCCAATTTCCACACTGGCTGAGAGTCACATCTGACTGGGGCTTCCCCAGACCCTCCTGGAGGGAGGACCCCATGAGGGAGTCCAGACAGAGCAACTGTGGACCCTCTGAGGCTGGATCTGGGAGCTGGCTGCATAGTAGCATGGTGACCCGGGCTGGACTGGAGAATACTCCACCACAGCAGAGTTCAGGTCAGCCATGAGCTGAGGGGACCCCCCCCCCCCCGGCATGATTTCTGGGCTCTGTCACACCTGAGTGTGCCTCAGTTTCCTCGACACACTGCATTGGTTGCCAGTGGGTGAGAAAGGTCTGGTGGCTCCTCGGAGGCTGATGCAACTGTGAGTGGGGTCTAGTTCTCCAGGAGTGGCCCCACATTGGTGGAGTGCTTGTGAAGACAAATCTAAGCACCAGGACTTTGACACCATGCAACCATCAGCCAGGGAGATCTGGGTCCACCAGCACCTGAGGGCTGAGCTTCCTGTCCCCAGGTTGGGAGCAAGGGCCTGGGGGGAGGGGTTAAGGGCTGTTTGTGTGAAGAAGCGGTCAGGCTGGGCTTGCCTGGGGTGTGACCAAGGTCCATGGATGGACAGACCGAGAGCTGGGCTGGGTGCAAGGCTAACTGAGGCAGACGTACTTTAACACGATCACTCTGGGCTACCCTATGACTGCCCATGGGGGGGGGTGTCCCCACTGGTCACATGTCCCTGTAGCCGCTGGCAGGGGGGACAGACACTCTTCATGGCTGAGCCAGTATCTCCAATGGTTTGTCTCTGCACTGAGAGCGCTTGTGGGGGAGCAGGGGGATACAGGCCAAATTCAGTCAGAGGGGGCAGGAAGACCGTGTGGTTCATGCTGCAGCAGAGTGTGACCCGAGGGTGTCTGCCCAGTGAAGACCTCTCACCCCATAACAAGACTGTCCCAAAGCCAGGTCTGTAGGGTAGCCCCGAACCTGTGGGGCCACTCTAGCCTGGCCATTATTGGACTCCCTCTCTGGCTGAACTCCTTGGGTAGGTCCCAGCTGGAAGCCTCCAGAGGCCAATGCTCTGCACCGCCCCACTTCCATACCTCTGTTTCTTGTGTTCAGGCTGGGGTCTTTGCTCTCCTTCCTGACTGAGAGGCTGGGAAATCCTTGAGTCAGGTGCTCAGTAGTGCATGGCCATGGCCCCATTGTTGATCTGGATCAGTTTCAACCAGTTTTTTAATGACTCTTCCTTCCAGCCTGTGGAGAAGTGGGAACCCTCTGCTAGATTAGTCAGGGAAGACACGGGTGTTGATCCTCTATCTTTTCTATTTGGGTGATGGGACACAGGTGGGTGATATGAGGTAGAGCCACTAGGGGGCAGGGGGGTAGTGTTTAGGGAGCCTGTACCTGGGACCCCCCCCCGCTGGTCACACTGGATTCAGCTGGTTGGACCAGGGGGCGGAGAGGTGGGCAGAGCTAGGAGGGGAACAAAGGACCGGAGGGGGAAGAGGGAAAATGGGGGTCCAAGAGACAGGATCCTGCCCTGGGGTGTAGCCCTAATCCCCTGGGGGTTTCACTTCTGGTTGTTCTGAGGATGCTGATACCAACTGTCCTTGCTGCTGTATGAACTGGTTTGCTAATAAACCCTCTGATTGCCACACTGGCTGAGAGTCGCTGCTGATTGGGACCCTCCTGGAGGGAAACCTCTCCAAGGGAGACCGGACAGAGCAAGGATCGGACCCTCTGAGCCTGGAGTTGGGGGCTGGCTGCACGGAGCGTGGAGACCCGAGGTGCTGGACGGGAGGAGACTCCACCGTGGCAGAGACCCGACTGGCTGTGGACAGAGGGGATCCAGGAGGCTTGTCAGGGGTCTCCATCACACAGCCAGGCAGGGAGGGGACCCCGACCCCAGGTGTAAACCAGCCTTTCTTTTCCCCTGGGTGACAACAAAGCTATGAGGGGAAAGTGACCAACATGAAGTGTCAGAAAAATATGACCTGAAATTCCTCCTGCATCACATTTCTTTCCTCTTCACCACCAAACTGAGCAGGATCACTTCAGTCAGCTCCCTGGCTCAGGGCGACCCACCCACATTTCCCATTGCGTCCGGCTCCCATGCACCACTGGGTGTCTTCACCGTTCTCATGTACCAGGCACCACTGCTGGTCTCTCAGATCCAGTGCACAGCTTGCCAATCAGAGCAGCCATGACAGCCTACCACCACAGGGGACACAAAGGGCTTTCATGTGGCCCAAGCAAACCCAAAACTTTTTGGTTTGAAAACAGACTGGGGCCTGTCACTCCCTCTGCCCCTGTGCCTGCCAGGGTGTGAGGGGACAGCAAGCCCACCTTTTTCTGTGTGTTGTCTGTGCTGGCCGCAGCCTGGGGAGTCTGGACCCCCAGTGACCCCTGGAGCCTTAGGTTTGCCCCAACCCTATCTCTGAGGCTCTAGTGCCTTGGGGGCTAAGGAAGCTGGGTGTAGAGAGCTCCCCCAAACTGGCTTTGTCACAGGCTACAAGACTAGTGAGGCTCCTTGCTGCACCCTACAGGATGGGAGATCAGTGCTCCCCCCACCCCCTGCTCCAGCAGGTAACATGGCAAAATGTTCTGCCTGGATCTCTTAGCATGGGGGCCTCTGCTGGAGCTGGAGGAAGGGAGCACTGATCTCCCGCATACATGTGACACTGTCTGGGTCTAATGGACTCTTTATGATTATTTTTCATATTAATATTAATATTTCATATTTGCAATAATCCATATATGATATGCCATATTTGGTAACAATAGAAAGGTTGTAATCTGCTAGGAATGATTATATGGTTTATAAATAGGTGTCAAATCTGTATTAGAAATTAGGAATATGTTTGTTCAGTGTATGTTCTAAGTTATTTGATTCTAAGGCAATCCCAGACTGGGTGGCTGCAAAACCTTTGTCCTCTTAATGGACCATTAAGGGAGCTCCCAGCCTAGGAAGAAACCCATTTGATGAGTTGTGATGGAGTAAGAGAACCTCTTGGGCTACTTTAGGATGTCAGGGGTGATACCCAAATGCTCTTTTTTTCTGCTCCTGTACTTTGGTGATGGGACACAGGTATCCCGGTGATAGGACTGTGATGCTGTCTGGGTCTAGGGGTGTTTATGATTATTTTTCATATTGATATTTACAATGATCCATATGTGATATGTCATGTTTGGTATCAATGGAAAGGCTGTAATTTGCTAGGAATGATTATATGATTTGTATGTAGGTATCATGCCTGTATTGGAGATTAGAAATCTATTTGGTTTTGTGTGTTCCAAGTTGTTTGAGCTAAAGCAATCCCAGACTGGGTGTGTGCAAACTATTGTCATACCGATGACCCATCAGGAGGGGACTCCCAGCTACATTGGGCCCAAGAGGAAACCTGTTTGACCAGTCACCTAGACTGACCATGTAGCCCACCTCCATTTTGATCTGGCAAGGCCTCTGAGATAAAAGGCCATCGCCCATTCTCCATTTTGTCTTTAGTCTCTAGTCTCTGGTCTATCTGCAACCAACACCTGCCTCTGGAACTATTCTCCTGGGACTGAACAAAGGACTGAGACCCACCCAGCTGCTGCTGCTGCTGCTGAGTGCACATCAGAGGAGTGGGACTACCTTGAAAACTACAGGATCTTCAAGGACTTGTTTTTTATGGACTCTAAATCATTTGTATGTATGTGATTGACTTTGACCCTTTAACATCTCTCATCTGTAGCTTGTTTTCTTTTTATATTAAACCTTTAGTTGTAGTTACTAAAGGATTGGCTGACAGCGTGGTATTTTGGGTAAGATCCAAGCTTATATTGTTCTGGTTGATGTGGCTGGCGAGAACCTATTTCGTAAAGAGACCCAGTGGCTAGAGGGGACCATAGGATCTGATGTGCAGAAAGGGGGCTGTTTCTATTTTATTATGGTTGGTGATGACCAGAGTGGTTAGTCAGAATCATGTTTGGTTACTGACTGGGAGATTGGTTTAAATACCACCCATCAGTGGTTAGGGGATTTGGCCCCTGCTTTTGCAGCTTGCCCTGATTTTGGCACATTCAGAAGGTTATCCCAGGGGGCCCAGGTCACAGGGACATGGGGGTGTGATAACTATAAGAATCACTGGGGGGAAGGGGCTTTAGATAGACCTTACTTGAACCCCCTGTGGATGACACAGGTTGTGACTAGTTGAGATCAGGGGCAGGTCTGCTGGCCGGGAAGGAGAACACAGGGCTAAGAGAGGAGAAGGATAGCAGAGAAATAGGGGTCTGAGAGGCAGGATCTCTGGGGGCTCGTTGTGGGGTTTACTGCTAGACCTCTGGATTAATCTGAAAGCCAACTGTCCTAGCTGCTGTGCAAAATGGATTGCTAATAAACCGTCCGACTCCTATACTGGCTGAGAGTTGGTTCTGATTGGGATGGCCAGGACCCTCCTGGAGGAAGGACTCCTCCCCCAGGGGAGACCAGACAGAGCAAGGATTGTATCCTCTGTGCCTGGATTTGGGAGCTGGCTACATGGTAGTGTGGAGACCCAGCAGAATGGGAGACGGCTGCACCATAGCAGAGTCCTGAATGGCAGTGAACAAAGGGGATCCAAGAGTCCTTTTCTGGGATGCTCCATCACGTGAGTTACCCTGCCTGACCATGTGACTCAACTCCATTTTGATTTGGCAAGGACTCTGAGAGTGTGGGGAAAGCTAAAGGTGATAAAAGGCAGTGGCCCCATCTCCATTTTGACTTCAGTCTGCAACCTGGAATCATCATTGTCCTCTGGAACTATTCTGCTGCACTGAACAAAGGACTGAGACCCACCCAGGTGCTGGTTGTATACCAGAAGAATTGGACTGACCTGCAAACCCCAAATTCTTCAAGGACTTGCTTTCTATGGACTCTAATTCAAGTGTGTGTATGTGATTCACTTGGATGCTTTAACATCTCATATTTTGTTTCTTTTCTTTTTATATTAAACCTTTAGTTGTAGTTACTAAAGGATTGGCTGGCAGTGTGGTATTTTGGGTAAGATCCAAGCCTATATTGTTCTGGGTGACATGACTGGCCCTTTGAGGTCAGGAGAACCTATTTCTTTAAGACACCCAGTGGCTGAGGGGGAACAGAATAGCTGATGTGCAATAAAGGGGGCTATTTCTATTTTGTTAAACTTGGTGATGACCGGAGTGGGGAATCAGAAGCATGTTTTGTGACTGACTGGAAGACTGGTTTAAGTACTACCAGTCAGTGGTTTGGGAGTTTGGCCCCTGGTTTTGCAGCTTGCCCTGATTTTGGCACATTCAGAAGGGTATCCCAGGGGGCCTGAGTCACAGGGGCTCCCACAGGGGGGTTCTGGGGTCAGACCCTCAGAGGCTGGATTTGGGAGCTGGCTGCACTGGTATGTGGAGAGCCGGGCTGGAGTGGGGCTGACTCTGCTGCGGCAGAAGGGACCTGAGCACAATTCCTAGCGAGCTCCATCAGAGGATGTAGTGCTGGGCCAGCTTCCATCATTTCTGGAAGTGCACAGAATAAGATGGCAGCCAGGATCCCATGAGTAAGTCCTGGTGACTCAGCAGGTGTAGCCCAGGGCCCCTTCCTTGGGCTTATTGTAACTTTGACTTTTCTTAATGGTCCATTCCAAAGCTGGTGCTGCTGCCATCCTGTCTGGGCGCCGCCCTGCAGCATAGCCCCAGCTGAACTACAGCTCCACCCAAGCTAGCCAGGACTTCCATCCAACACAAACACAAGGCCAACGCACACAGAAACAGCCTCATCTAATGGTGCCTGGGATGGCCGCTCCCACACAGGTCACTGGACGCTAACACAGTGAAGTCCAATAACCCAGGACACCAGCAGGCCAATAGTCCTCAGGTCAGCATACCACGGACTTTGGGAGCAGATGAAGCAAGGAGCTACAACAATCCATCTGGAGGGAGAACCAGAGCCCTGCTCCCCTAGTCAGCTCCACACATGCCTCTGTGACATCCTCCTGGGCAAAGCAGGCAGCACGTGCTTGGCTTGTCATACTGTGACGGAGCACCTCAAAAATCACTCCGGGGCTCACCTCTCTCCCAGCTGATCAGAACTCTGCTACGGTGGAGTCCTCTCCTGTGCAGCCAGCCAGAGCTTGCCAGATCAAAATGGAGTTGGGCCCTATGGTTAGTCTGAGTAACCGGTCAAACAGGTTTCCTCTTGGGCCCACTGAGGATGGGAGCCTCCCTGATGGGGGCCATCCAGAGGAACAACAGTTTTGCAGACACCTAGTCTGGGATTGCCTTAAGAACAAATCACTTGGAACACACATAAAAAGAAATAGATTTCTAATTTCTAATACAGGTGTGATACCTACACGTAGACCATATAATCATTCTTGGCAGATTATAGCTTTTCTGTTGGCATGAAACATGGTATATCACATATGGGATTGTTGCAAAAATGAAAGATTAATATGAAAGATGATCATAAACAGTCTCCTAAACCCAGACAACATCACAGGCCCCTCTCCAGGAAAAGCCCCAGGGCATCTCTCCATGCCCCGAAGGCTCAGCACCCTGCTTTCCAACAAGAGGGATTTTTAGCTAGTGTGGGTGTCAGAAGGGGTGAAGGGTGCCATGCTCTGAGGGTCTATTCCAGGGGTGGCCAAACTTATGAAACTCGAGCCACACAAGTTGATTATTAAACCTTCGAGAGCCGCACTGAGGCATACAGCCATATGCTTTTACCTACTCCAAAATTACTAAGTTTAAAATTCATCACACACTTTAATTTTAATCATTAAAAAAGGGGTAAATATTGATCCTATTAATGTCAGATTCTAATAATTACTTAAGGTTACCATGAAAATTAGGCCTGTACAGTAAAAACTTAGCTGCTGCTTGATGTAGAAGACTTCAGGCTAGTGGCAAGTTTTTTTAAAATCCCAACCATGCTGCGCTTCTCCCTGCCATCCCCAACCACGCTGCACTTCTACCCACTGTCCCAACCCCTCCTGAACTCCTAGGCTGGGGCTGCTTTCCTAAATTTATTTGCTGATGCTCTTCTGGGAGCCACACATTTTCATTCAAGAGCTGCACGTGGCTCCCAAGCTGCAGTTTGGCCACACCAGGTCTATTCCTCCACTCTTTCTCCAGGCCAGGCCATGCAACCTCACCACTTCATGAGCTGGAGCCCCTGGGCTCCAGTCCTCCTGCCCTATACATGAGCTATGTTCAGAGAGTCCCACTGGGACAGAGCCCAGCTAGAGACCTGTGTTCAGGCTCATCAGGGAAGAGACACCCATCTGTGTATCTCAGCCTGTCCTGAGTGTGATGCTGTCTGGGTTTAGGGGACTGTTTATGATTATCTCACATATAATAGTTCATATTTGCAATAATCCACATGTGATATGCCATGTTTGGTACCAATGGAAAGGTTGTCATCAGCTAGGAATGATTCCATGGTTTATATGTCGGTGTCATATCTGTATTAGAAGTTAGGAATAGGTATGTTCTATTTGTGTTTCAAATTATGGGATTCCAGGGCACTTCCAGAAGTTCTAGACTGGGCATCTACAAACTTTGTTTCTCTAAATAGGTCATTAAGGAAGCTCCCAAGGACGGTGGGCCCAGGGAGAAACCTGCTCCGTGGGTCACCCAGACTGACCATGTGACTCAACTCCAGTTTGATTTGCAAAAACTCCACACAGCGTGAAGAAGGCCAGAGGTGATGAAAGGCAGCAGCCCCACCTTCATTTTGTCTTCAGTCTCCAATCTGCATCCAGCACCCTCCTCTGGAACTATTTTGTGCAACTGAATAAAGGACTGAGCCCCACCCAGGTGCTGGGTGTCTACCAGAGGAATCGGACTAATTTGCAAATTATAGATCCTTCTTGGACTTGCTTTCTTTAGACTCTGAATCATTTGTAGGCATGTGAATCACTTTGACCATTTAACATCTCTCATATTTTGTTTCTTTCTTTCTATATTAAACCTTTAGTTGTAGTTACTTAAGGATTGGCTGGCAGCATGGTATTTTGGGTAAGATCCAAGCCTATATTGTTCTGGGTGATGTAGCTGGCCCTTTGGCATCAGGAGAACCTATTTCTTTAAGAGACCCAGTGGCTAGGTGAGGACCAGAGGAGCTGATGTGTAGTAAGGGGGCTGTTTCTATATTGTCATAGTTGGTGATGACCGGGGTGGGAAATTAGAAGCATGTTTTGTTACTGACTGGGACACTAGTTTAAGTACCCCCTGTCAGTGGTTCAGGGGTTTGGCCCTTGGTTTTGCAGCTTGCCCTGATTTTTGCACATTCAAGGGGTTATCTCAGGAGGCCTGGGTCACAGCTGTGTCCTGGAGTTAGGTTCCAAAAGCTTCCATTGAGATCCAGTTTGTAGTGTTAAAATTTGGGTCCTGCTTAGCTGTAACTTACCAGTGGTTCTCATCTCAACCATTGTGTCAGGACACATTGTTGTGGCACCAGGCAGTGGAAAGTGTGTTGTGGAGAGCTGGGGAGATGGCTGAATTTGGCCTGGGAGAGGCAGTCTGGTCTGTCCAACAGGGTTGTGATATGCCACCAAGCATGTTGTAAACTGCAAAAGGTTGAAAACCACTGTGGGCTTAACCAATCATTTTAGACTTAAGTACTACAAAACGCCAACCCTAGCCCATTACAAAACAGTCCTTTAGCCAATCACATCCCACCATCTTGGCTGATTTAAATAATGTGCAGTTAGTTATGCAACAGAAACACTCAAAGAAGCAGACAGAAAACATTCAGCTAAACAACAAAAAAATGGGCTCCATAAAGACAAACCAGTAAGTGTATATTCTACATGGTGGTGCAGTGATGGAGGGTGGTGGGGAGCCAAGGCCCCGGACCGGGCTGCAGGGGGTCACAGGGGAGGGAGAGGGCTGCCAGGCATGGGGTGCAAGGGGCGCATGTGGCAGCACGAATGTGGGCATGCTCAGGATACCCTCACTATGCCATTGATTTTACAGCGATGCCTGTTGGTCACTGATTCCGTGGCAGACAAGAGATGAGCCGACAAGAGTTTTCTTTTGCTATCTGGAACTTTGTTCCCTACTCTGGTGTTGGTGCGGAGCATTAGCACAGCAGCATCTTCTACCAGCTGGATGCGACACCGTTCTGAAGTACTTTCTGGGTTGTGAAGATGTGACACCTGCCATGTTACTCCTGGCGGCTGAGTTAGGAACAAGGCTGCCCTCAGCCCAAGCCCCTGCAGTTCTTGCCCCAGAAGGGCTGGGCTAGGCCAGGGACAAGGGACAGCTCATTGCTGACAGCAAGGCAGCCAGTGACCTGGGGTAGCTGCAGATGTCATCACAGCAGCGATGAAAGCCAAGCGTCTCTCTGGCATGGACTTACAGGACTTCTGGCTGTAAAGCCCCAGTCTGGGAGATGGGCCGGGGCTGCCATGTGGCCTGCCCTAGAAGCAGCTGCACCTTTAGGCCTGATGCAGATGGGTAGAGACCAAGGCAGAACAGAGGACCAGCGGATCTGGGGCAGAGTGCCTGGCTGCTCAGTTTGCAGCTTCTCTCTGTGGCATGGGGCCCAGCCAGAGCCCGGCTGGCTAGAGGCCACCAACTCCGTAGCTTTCTGGGTTGTTTGAGTTTGCTAGGAGAGATCGGCTGCATTTTGGGCTGGGGCTGCTGTAGTGCCTAGCCTAAAAAAAGTGACAGTGAGCCAGGCTGGCACAGCCATATGTAGGTGCTAGGGGGCTAGCACCTAACAGGATGGTTGGGGCAGAATCCCACAGCTCAGCATTTGCACCAGGGCCTGGGGCTATTCTGTCTTGCTGCACCCCCTGGCCCACCCACAGTTCCACGTAATCTCATTAACTCCAGCAGCTGCAAACTATTTTCTGGACCGTGTCTCCTTGCCCCAGCCGACATGGCTGCAACCTGCTGATCCAGCCAGTTCAGGGACCGAAGCCAAGCCAGCCCCCACTGCTGCCCCACAGTAATTTAAAAAAAACAAACCAGCTGAAGGGGTCAGGGCCAAGCTAGTCAGTGTTTGTTGGTCTGGGCATTAAATCACTGACACCTGCTGCTCATCTGGGGCTAGGGTGCTGGGCAGTGCCTCTGTCTCCAAAGTGCCTTCATTGGTGCCTTCCTCCAACAGCCATGGCACCCAGCCAGGCTCCCTCTGATCCCAGGGGGAGTCCAGCTAGGGTTAGGGTTAGGGTTGGGGCAATTTGGGGCCCCCAGCTGGAAAATCAGGTGCCTTGAGGCCCAGCCTGCTGCCGCCTGACCCTGCCACCCATACTCCCCTTCCCCATCTGCAGTCTCAGTGGCAGTAGGGGTAATACCGGGACTGTGTTCCAGCACAGCCGCCACCTCCTGCTCCTGCACTACCTTGGGGGGAAGCCACAGTAGGGCACCCACAGGCAAAGCAAAATATTAGCCCCCTCTGAGCACATGGAGTGGCAGATGCATCATCCTTGCCCAGTGAGTGCCTGACACATGCCAGCTGTAGGGCCAGGTGCTGGGCTCAGGGTCCCATGGTAGGATTTTGGTCCATGCCAGGCCAAGAGTTGGGCCTCATTCAACTTAGCAATCAATGCCTGGAGCTCCCGCTGTTACCACATGCGGCAAATCTTTAAGTGCCACAGGACTCCTTTTTTTCTTTTTTTTTCACCCGCAGCCAGCCTGGGAAGTGGAAGATGGGACCTCACCTCAGCCCCCCAGCCCGGAACCCCGCAATGAGCAAAGGTACGAGGCTGGCAGGACTGAGCTCTGGAGTGTGGTGTGGGGGGTGAACTGATAGGGGTCCTGAGCAGATGAGGGTGCTGGAAGGGTGAGCTGGGCTGAACTGACGGAGGCAGGAACCAGGTTTAATAGCTGGGCAGGAGACAGGGAGCTGTGGGGGTGAGAATTCCTACAGGCAGGGCCACAATCTGGCACATGAGGGGCGGGGGTGACACTAACTGGCCCCTAGGTACCTTGGGCTGGTCCGGGCCAGGCTGGGGAAAGAGACCAAGAATCACGCTTGAATCTCACAGGTCCCAGGGGCCCAAGTGAGCGTTTCTGATCTCTGGAGGGTGGTGACGCAGGACAGTGCTACTTCTTGGGCAGGAAACTCAGCCTGGGCACATGGCCCCTCATCCCACTCTCCCAGGACTGGAACTAGCCCCAGGGCCCAATCTGGGAGCTGCTGTGGGGCAGGGGAGACAGGCCTGGCCAGGGCCCCGTTTGCTGGGAGCTGCCACCATCGCCCATGGGTGCTGCGCCCACCTGCCAGGTGTGGGGCTGCCTTTGGGTGCTGCGCCCCCTGGTGGACACAGTGTCATAGTGCAGCATCACCTGCCAGCCGAGCTAGCAGCCTGGTGCCTGTGATGGGCAGGAGCCGAGCGCAGGGCGTGACTGCGGGCCTGCAGCAGCGATGGGGGATCAGGGGTTACACTTGTGGGGAGCCACCATGGGACATGGGGTGGGGGGGTAGCCACGGCCAGTGGGGGTTGGTAAGGGGCAGCATGAAAGCTCTGCTGTGTCTTTGGAGGGAACAGGAAACGCTCTGTGGGGTGCAGCCCCCATGGGCTGGGGGATACCCCCAAAGCCTGTGCTTTGCCCTAAGCACATCTGTACACCCCTCTGGGCAGCTCCTCCCTAGGGGTCTTTGCCTACTCTTTGGGGTGCCCTCCCTTGGCCTTGGCTCCCTGCAGCCCCCTGCCATGTCAATGAGAGGAGAGCAGGATCTGAGGGCCCCACCCACTTACCGTCATTTCCTGGCACCCACCTGCTGCTATAGCACCTGTGGGGGAGGGCTGACATCATGGCCAGCCCCCCATTGATAGCTCCATGTGGGCCAGTGAAGTCACAGCTCCCGCTGGCTCTCAGGGGGCCAGACACAGCCCTCACCTTGGCTCCCCCACCCTCTTGCAGAGCCTGTGTGACACCAGTGGGGAGCCTGGCAATGTTTCTATCAACCATGCATGTGACTCAGTTCCCCTCCTGCCCCCCAAGGCACAAATGGTTTATGTCATCTCAGAGCTGGTGCACTGAGCTGTCCTGAGCATGGAAAGCACAGGTGGGGCTGAGGGGGGCTTAAGGCAGCCCCCTTTGGGGGGGGCTGTGGGGCCCTGTCCTGTTGTCAGCCAGGCTTGGGCTTGTTGGGAGGAGCGTGTGCCCAGCTCCTGCAGTAAAAGCTGACACTGTCCTCCAGGAGCAAGCTGGGATCCCAGGAGGCTGAAGGGAAGGACCTGTCCTGGGCCCTGATGGTTGAGGTGACCGCACAGTTGCTGGCAGAGCCCCCACTCCCACCCCTGGCCAGGCCAGGCAGGGACCAGCTTTTGCAGAACTGGATAAACTTCCCCAGAAAGTGTCCCCAGTTCCCTCCCCCACACTGGGCAGATGTAGCTGACCGTGACGCTGTCTGGCTTTGGGGGGATTGTTTATGATTATCTTACATGTTAATATTTCATATTTGCAACAATCCATATGTGATATGCCATGTTTGGTACCAAAGGAAAGGGTGTAATCTGCTAGGAATGATTCTATGGTTTATGTGTACGTGTCATACCTCTATTAGAAGTTAGGAATAAGTTTGCTGTATTTCTGTTCCAAGTTTTCTTATTCTGGATCACTCCCAGACTGGATGCCTGCAACCATTCTATTGTCTCCTTAATGGCCAGTTAAGGAAGCTCTCAGGTATACTGGGCCCCTGTAGAGCCACTGAGACTTGCCCATGTGACTCAGCTCCATATTGATTGCAAAGATTCTGCATAGCCTGGGGAGGAACAGAGGTGATAAAAGGCAGCAGCCCCAACGCCATTTGGTCTCCAATCTGCAACCAGCACCCACCTCTGGAACTATTCCTCTGCAGCTGTGCGAAGGACTGAGACCCACCCAGGTGCTGGGTGTCTACCAGAGGAATTGGACTAACTTGCAAACTGTGAATTCTTCAAGCACTTGCTTTCTAGGCACTCTAATTCATTTGTATGTATGCGATTCACTTTGACCCTTTAACATCTCTCATATTTTGTTTTCCTTTTATATTAAAACTTTAGTTGTAGTTACTAAAGGATTGGCTGGCAGCATGGTATTTTGGGTAAGATCCAAGCCTGTATTGTTCTGGGTGATGTGGCTGGCCCTTTGGGGTCAGGAGAACCTATTTCTTAAGGAGACCCCGTGGCTAGAGGGGACCAAAGGAACTGATGTGCAGTAAGGGGGCTGTTTCTATTTTGTTATACTTGGTGATGACTGGAGTGGGGAATCAGAAGCATGGTTTCTTACTGACTGGGAGACTGGTTTAAGTACCACCTGTCAATGGTTTGAGGGTTTGGCCCCTGGTCTTGCAGCTTTCTCTGATTTTTGCACATTCAGGAGCTTATCCCAGGAGCCCTGCGTCACACTGACACTAGCCAGTTCTGCATCCATGGTGGGGGTGGGGAGGGAGCCCAGGGTTGAACGAGTGGCCTTTCAGAAGGTCCATGGGGTGGGGTGGCTGGTTCAGGGAGGGCCCCAGTGGGGAAAGGCAGATGGCTAGGACAGAGCCCTACATTGTGGGGCAAGAACCATGTGATGAAGTAAGAAAACCTCTTGGGTTACTGGGGTTCTTCTTTTCTGTTCCTGTTCTTTGGTGATGGTATTCTGGTGAT
>ML682284.1:619385-657994 GCA_007922195.1 Podocnemis expansa | reverse complement strand
CTCGTGGGGTCCCTTCCAACCCTATGATTCTATGATTCTATGATTTGCAATAATCCATATGTGATATGCCATGTCAATAGAAAGGCTATAATATGCTAAGAAGAATTATATACTTTGTATGTAGGTATCATGCCTGTATTAGAGATTAGAAATCTATGAGTATGTCCACACAGGGCTTTTATTTCGAAACAACACTGGTTGTTTTGAACTAAAAGTCCCTGTGTCCACATGACGTTTTCTTGTTTCGAAAGGAGAGAGCTCCTCGTTTTGAAACAAGAGCCCTCCTTTCGAAACTGCTTAAACCACTTTGCTTTTGAAAGGAGGGTTATTTCGAAACCAGTTGTTTCAAAATAACACCGTTTGGACATGTTATTTTGAAACAAGGATTGTTTCGAAATAACAGGGACCTTCCCCCCCTCAGCACCTTGGCCAGGGATCAGTACCCTGCCAAGGGTGCTGAGTGGAGTGCAGGGGGTCGGAGGGTGCCCCAGACAGCTTCCACCCCGCTTCCCCTTGCTGGCAGTGGGGGGGGGGGAACGGGTGCCTCAGCCCCCTTTGCCCCCCTTCCCCCGGCAAGGGAACGGGGGGGGAAGCGGGCTGCCCCACCCCCAGGGCTCTGCCCCCCTCCCGGGCTGCAGGGAAGCTGCTGGCCCTTCCGGTCAGGGGGGCTGCAGCCCCTGCGGGGTGGCTGCTCCAGGGGTGGCTCACCCCGCTGCTGGGGCTGCCCACAAGCCCGGGAGTGCCCCACCCCCGGGATTCCCCAGCACCCCCCCACCCGCTCCTGCCCCGGCCCTGCACAAGCCCCCCCCCCATTTCCCCTATCTCGAAATAGCATGTCCACTGTGTGGACATGCTTTTTTGATTCCCACTTTTTGCCTTATTTTGAAATAAGGTGTTCCAAAATAAGGCGTTTTTTTTAAACGGCTTGTTTCGAAACATGCGCTTGTGTGTGGACATAGCCTAGCTGTTTTTATGTGTGTTCCAAGTGATTTGATTTTAAGGGATTCCCAGACTGGCTGTCTGCAAAAACATTATCTTCTTGTTGGCCCATCAAGCCAACTCCAAGTTGAAATGGGCCTAAGAGGAAACCTGCTCCACCAGTCACCCAAGCTGACCACGTGACGCAACTCCATTTTGATTTGGCAAGGACCCTAAGAGCATGGGGAGGCCCAGAAGGTGCTAAGAGGCCATAGCCCATTCTCCATTTTATCTTTAGTCCTCAGTCTGTCTGCAACCAACACCCTCCTCTGGAGCTATTCACCTGGGACTGAACAAAGGCCTGAGACCTAGTCAGCTGTTGCTGCTGCAGGGTGCACACCAGAGGAGCGGGACTAACCTGCAAACTACAGTATCTTCAAGGATTTGTTTTCAATGGACTCTAAATTATTTGTATGTATGTGATTCACTTTGACCATTTAACATCTCTCATATGTAGCTTGTTTTCTTTTTATATTAAACCTTTAGCGGTAGTTACTAAAGGAATGGCTGGCAGCTTGGTATTTTGGATAAGATCGAAGCCCGTATTGTTCTGGGTGATGTGGCTGGCCCTTTGGGGTCAGGAGAACCTATTTCTTTAAGAGACCCAGTGGCTAGGTGGGGACTAGAGTAACTGATGTGCAATAAAGGGGGCTGTTTCTATTTTGTTATGCTTGGTGATGACCGGTGTGGGGAATCAGAAGCATGTTTTGTTAGTGACTGTTGGACTGGTTTAAGTACCACCCATCAGTGGTTTGGGGGTTTGGCCCTTGGTTTTGCAGCTTGTCCTGATTTTGGCACATTCAGAAGGTTAGCCAAGGAGGCCCAGGTCACATCCCTTCCACCCCAGTGGTTCCTATAGTTATCACAACCCTGTGTCCCATCACCAGAATACCTGTGTCTCATCACCAAAGTACAGGAAAAGAAAAGAAGACCATTTGGGTATTGAACCTGGTATGCCAAAGTAGCCCAAAAGGTTTCTTACTACATCACACCAGGCTCTAGGCTGAAGCCTCAGCCCAAGCCAGGGCCCTTCCCCATGTCAGCCAGGGAAAGGGGGGGATAAGTGTGTGTGGAGGGTGGAAGCTGAGGTGGGTAGCAGATATGTGTAGGGCAGGAGCTGGGGTAGGGGGCAGGTGTGTAGAAGGCAGTAGCTGGGGTGAGGGCACAGACATGGGGGGGGGGGGTCCAGAGCAGGGGCGGGTGAGGGTGGGCCCACACCGGTGTGAGAAGGGCCAGCCAAATTTTACTTTAGCCCCTGGGTGTGGGAGAGCATGGCTCCCAGTTCATGGGGCCCGATGATGGGCTGAGTAGCCACGGCCTGGGCTCTGGATGGAGGGTGACACGCTGCCAGCTGCTCTGCCCAGGTTGTCCCTCCTCACAGGGGCAGCGTTGCACTGTGGGAAGGATGTGCTTCCTGGGAGCCCAAAGCTGCTGTTCCTTTTGGGGCCAGGGCATGAGCCCCAAAGTGGCTGCTCCACTCTGGTGCCGGGAGCTCCTGGCTGACAAAGGTTGTGCGGTGGGGTCAAGTCCCCTGCTCCCCCAGAGGGGAGCGGTGGGTCCCTGGGTGAGTTATGGGATGGAGCTTTCAGCACCTTGGACAGATGCCCCTGGCCTGTGCTGCTAGCGAGGGCGACCACGGGACGCAGGCCTGAGCCCCGGACAGAGCGGGCTGTTTGGGGCAAGGTGACAGCAGGCAAAATACATCCCTGCAGTGGGGCCAAGAGCACCCACCTCACTCTGGTGTCACCCCTGAACACCTTACCTCCCCTCTGTGCTGGGGAGATAGTGATGGAGCTAGCCAGTTAGCATGGTGAACAGCCTTGCCCCACGGCCAGTCCTTGCCCCATCCACAACGCCCCCCACCTGGCCCGGCCCCTTCTGGGCCCCTGCACTTGCTGGCCAGCCAGCTCCAAGTGCTCAGAGCCCCACCATGGAGCACAGTAGCCAGGCCAGTGCTTTGGGTAGCTGTTGTGGGATGGGAGATAAAGGACACAATGGCAAAACTGACCATGGTTCCTGTTGAAGGAAATGATGGTGGGTGGGTGCAAGCCCACTCACTTCTAAAATCCCTCCCCCAGCCTATGGGGAGGTGGTACTGGGCCGTCCTTCAAATGATTTCTTGGGACAAATAATGAAAAAAAAAACAGGAACGGGTGTGAGGTCACAGGTTTATAACAAGGGATGTGGAAGGGGACACCGAGCAGAGAACCCCAGACAGCGCCCACTGCTCCTGGAAGATGTCGAGGGAGCCAGCGGATGCTGCCCAGAAGAACTCTGCCCAGAGACATGCGTGAACGAGGGACTGGAAATAAGCCCCACAGTCACAGGCCCCTCCTTCAGCCAACCTCCTCTCTCTGATCCTGTAGACTGACCATGGTTTGTGGGACTGTTGGTCAGCCTAGTGCCACAGCTGGCAGCTGCTGGCCCTCTCCAGAAGCATCTCTTGCACAGATGGGGACCTTCTGACACTGGTCCTAGCATCCCTGCTGGTGTCCCCACCTCTCCACTGATCCTCCTTCTTGGGGCTGCTCTCAGTAGCAGTTCTGGCTCCCAGGCCCTCAAGAGGCGGTGTGGTGCAGTGGCTACTGGCAGAAGCCCCATGTGCTGTGTTGAGCATCTGGGTGCCAGCAGCATGAGGGTGGAGCCAGCAGACCGTCAGTGAAAGGGTGGTGGGCACAGCCCTGCAGGGTGCTGCAGGAAACGGGGCTGCAGAGGCTCATGGGTGGGGACCAGGCAGTGCAGGGGGCATATTTGTCTGGGTCCAGCTCTTCACGCCCAGATCTTGTGCCCTACATTTCCAGTGCACAAGGGGCAGGCCCTTGCTGTGTCGGGCATGTTCCAAGGGCTCTGACAGTGCATAGACGTGACTCACTCAGGCCCATGAGTGAGGGCAACCAATCTGGCCTCTGCTGATTTGGAAATTGGGGAGCTGCAGCACAGTGGGGACCCAGGGCACCACCAGAGAGGGGCAGAGAAACCAGCGGGGAGCAGCACTTGGCTCTCACACAGGAGCTGGGCACAGGACACCCTCCTCAACAAATTGGGCAGCTGAGGAGCCGCATTGAGACCAGAACTCTGCCTGGGGCTGGGCTGTTGGCAGGGGGTGAGAAGTTGCTGGGGCTTGTGGGTGAAGGGATGGAACTGGTGAGGGTTGGGAGTGCCGGCGGGGGGGATAAAGGAAGGGAGCTGCTGGGGGTCAGAAGAGCGGAAGGAGTTGGTTGTGGGGGACGGAGTGGCCCTGGCCTGAGCCAGAGGAGGCAGGGAAGCTGGGGTAACTGGGAGACATCCAGAGCTCCAGATGTGAGTGTCCCACTCAGCCAAGCTGGGCACCAAGTGAGTGAGAGCCAGGCTGGCTCAGAGGAAGGGCAACTTTGGTGTAACAAACAGGGCCATGACTCCCAGAGGCTGTGCCTTGCTCTAGGTCATGGGGGCAGGGGGGGGCAGGTCTCTGGGTGCCAGGCCACCACCTTGCCCATGGCCAGCCTGCTGCCAGCATCAGAGCTGAGCAAGGCAGGAGGCCGCATTTCAAGGCCAGAAGGCCCCTGTTGTCTCCAACCTTCTGCTGGCCTAGCATGGGCTGCGGTCTATCCCAAATTCTCTAGAGGTGGGCCCAGGGTCCACCCTTTGCCCGGACAGACGGCTCCCTGGCTCCGCCTGGGTGGGGCAAGGAGCAGGCCTCGTAAAGTCCCCGTGCAGCACAGATGGTGCCGTGTTTACATTTCAGCTGCTTCCCTGCTCCCCCTCGGCCCCACTATCTCACTGCCTGACCTAGAGACGCGTCTTTGGGCATGTGGCCTTGGGCTTGAGCTGCCAGGCCTGGGGGCAGGGTGTGCAGAAAGAGTCCTGCTGGCAGACAGACTGACTTTCTGCTCTGAGGGTGGCTGACCCCATGCACCACCCACAGCTGAGGGGGTGAGGGGGGACTAGGGGTTATTGAGCTGGTCTTGTTATGGGTGCCTGAGTGGGATGGGCCGCTGGCAGGGCCAAACAAGGAAGAGAAGGGGGCAGGGGAGTCCAGCATCATGGGAAGTTAGAAAATCACAGACTAGGGATTTTCATCTGGCTACTGCTATCAGCCCCGTACACCTTGCTGGGAGGCAACAGCATGGGAGGGGGTGTCTGCAGGAATGGGGGGGTGCAGTGAGAAGGGTCCAGCATGAGACAGCAAGTGGGATGGGGGCAGTGCAGAGGAGGGTGGGCACAGCAACCGGGGTGGGGCTCCGTGGTGTCAGGGCGCTGGGTGCATCCCTGAAGGCAGCAGCCTGGAAACCCATCCTGTTGGTGGGTGTGATGTGTGGGCCCTGCTGATGCCTTAAGGCAGGGGTTGAAAACCCAGGGTGTGGACTGGGCAGGTTTAGGGGAGGACCATGGATGCAGCTCCACCCTGGGCCAGCCTTACCAGCTGGTGTGTGGGATGGACAGACTGGGGAGGTGCCATGGGGACTCCAGGTAAACCAGCTGCCCTAGCCTGACCACTCTCTAATAAAAGGGTGACCAGCTGGCCTGGGGGTGTGGAGAAACCCCAGCTGCATTGCCTTTTCCCAAAGCAGCCACTTTCTTGGGTTGCTCAAAGCAGGGAGTCTGTGCAAAGAGGGTGGTCCCCATTTCTACCCAAAGGCCATGGGCTGGATGTCCTGGTGAGACAGCCCCCCTTGCAGCATGAGGGCAGGAGAAGATGGGGGGGCATACAGGGGGAATGATAGGTGGCAGATACAGTGGTCATGCCCACACAGGAGCTGACAGAACAGGGCAGGGGCTGGAGAGCAGTGTCCCTGTGTGGAGGGCTGGCAGTGAGAAGGCAGGAATGCTAGTTGTAGGGCAGAGGTTTCACCCAGCACAGCCTGCAGTGCACACCCTATTTCATGTGAGGGCACGGGGCCAGTAGACATGGCGACCACCTGGCTCGAGATGGGCTGCGGGCCAGGCTGGGGGATTCTGGCTGCAGAGAGAAGGCAAAGCAAAAAAAAAATTTCTCTGAGCCCAGCCCTGCACAGGGCCCTTGGCCCAGGTTCTGAGCAGCCAGACCGTTGCCCAGGACCCTTCCCTGCACAGCCCCTGCCAGGGCACTGGCTGCATGAATGTGCCTGGGACAGGGCCGATCGGGTGCAGTGGAGAGCTGAGGTGTACCTAGTCTGTGCTGAGGTTGTGGGGAACCCCAAGGAGCCTCTTTCCTCCAGCTAGACCCCCCTTAGCATTGTTGCCTGGGGAGAGGCAGCCCTGCTCTGGGGGCATGCTGTGTCCTGGGCCAGGGGAGGCTCTCACAGCTCAGGCCTGGCTCCCGGCCAGAGTCAGGGCACAAGTGGGAGCATGAGACTGAGCCAAGGTAGCTGGGTCCCACGCTGCTGGCAAGGTGGCACTGAGGAACAGAGGGGGCACGACAGGGCTCGTTCTATCCCGTGGGTCTGTGAGCAACCACCACAACCCGAAGTCGGAGACATCACAGTGCGGCTGTGACAATTTGGGGAAAGCCTTGAGTCCGGGGCGGGCAGTGATGCCCTGTGGCTGTCCTGAGCCAGCCCTGGACAGTGGGCTAGCTCGAGGTGTGCCGGCCCTGCAGAAGGGGACATGTATGCCATGACCCCTCATGGTCTCATTTGAGCCCTTCAGCGCTATGGCGGCCTCCTTCTACCTATGCCTGCACCTGGCCTGGCAGGCGTAGCACATGCCCCACAGGGCTTGGAGATCGGGAGGGGGGAACACAGGCAGGCCAGCAGTCGATGCGTAGATCCAGCGGTGCTGGACACCCCACGTTCATTCCCTGGCCAAGGCCACTCTGCACTGGTCACTGGCACAGCTGTGTCAACTGGGGTGAGCTTTTCACACATTTCTGCCCCAGCAACCTCCTCCTCCCACCTGTGCCTGTGCTATCGCTGCAGCTGTAGCTCTGCTCCGGGAACGTGTATGACAGGCTCCTGTCTGGTAGACGCTGCACCAGGCCCTCCTCGTGCTGTGGGCTGTTGTGTGCTGCGCCCCTGGCCTAGCACGGCTCAGTGTGTTGTGGCGTGCGCTGCTCCAAGAGATAGGGTGGTTGGGGGAGCAAGGCCTGGTCTTTGCCCCACAAGGAGGAGAGCACTGGCTGCAGACGGTCTCAGGGCAGCACACGGGGGTCTCTGCCCACATCCAGTGGGGACGGAGGAAGGGAGGCAGCTGTGCAGGCGCTGTGGGATCTGCTGCAGGTTGCACGGCCGTAATTGGATTGCCTGGTGCCCAGGGCAAGCAGCCCCAAAGCCGCCACCTCCCACTCAGGCCCCGATCTGTCCCGGGGGCAGGGATCTGGATCTCACCCCAGCCCCTGGCTGGGCAGGTGCCTTCCCCCACCACCTGGTGAGTGCGGCCAGGGCCGGGCAGCGGATTCCCCAGCGAGTGCGGCTCAGAGTCAGGACAGCAGATGACCTCCCAGCCCAGCTCCCAGAGGAACGTGCCTTTCCTCTTCAGGGCCAGGTAGGGTTGGTCTGGCACCCTTTAAAGTTCAGTGCCCAGGGCTTTGCCCCGTTCGCCCCACCCTTGTTATGGCCCTGGCAGGTTGGACTCCCGCAGGGCTTCGTTCAACCCTGGCCCAGGGATGGAAGCGTAGAGCAAGTGCACGGATGTGGCTGGGCAGAGCTATGGGAGTCAGGGAGGTTCCTGGTCTGCCTGTGTCTCCTTCCCTGGCAGGGCTGGCGCAATGCAGTAAGCTTGGTAAGCGGTGCAGGGGGGCACCGCCGCTTGAGAGGTGCCAAAATGAGGAGTGCACTATTGTGTGGCACTACTATGTCATTTGTATGTGCCAGCATCTGCTGTGCTTTCAGGGGGGCGCCAGCAACGCTAGCGCCCTTCCTATTCCCTGGCACCCCTTTTGCTAAGCAGGAAGTGAGGTGCCAGGCAGCGCCCTCTCGTGTCCCTGCCCTGTGGGGGCTAGGCCCTCTGTTGTGGCAGCCAGGCTGGGACTGCCAGAGAACATGGGCAAGTCTGCAACGGGCAGCTCTGGGTCACCTGTCCTGGGGGGCTCGGTCCCTCCCAGCCGCACCGGAGCCCCAGTGCCCAGCTTGTGAGTGATGGGCTCTCTGCTCCCGCCACGCAGTGCCCATGCCCAGGAGCTGCCTGGGCCTGCTGGGCAAGGCCTGGCAAGGGGGTGGGCACTGGGCAGCATTCAGGGAGGGCTGACAAAGGCTGAGGGATTGAGGCAGCCATGGCCAGGGGGCTAGGTGCAGCCCATGGGGCCAGAGGGAGTTATGATGGGGGGCTGGGGGGTCAAGTGTGAGGTCAGAGGGGGGTCAGCAGGGGATGGGATGGGAGGGGGCCAACGGGGAGTGGGATTGGAGCAAGGTGGGGACGTGGGGGGGCAGCGTCTAGGGCCAGAGGGGTCGGCGGGGGGCGGGGCTCCGCGTGGGGGGCTGGCGACCCCCATGGGGGAGGGGCTGCGCTGTCCCTGTCCCTGCCCCCCCATTGGCTGAGCCGGGCTGTCCGCATCCCGGCGCCCAGCCCGGCCCCGTCTCGTCTTCTCCCCCCGGCCCTGCCGCACGCAGTAGGGCCGGGCCGGGCCGGGCCGGGCGGCAGGTGCGCGGGGCCCCGCGGGAGGCTGCCGCGGCCGCAGGCGGAGCCGAGCCGAGCCGAGCCGAGCCGGGCCAGCGGCGGGCGGGGCGGGGGGACCCGGCCTTGACCCTCGCGCGCCCGCCCGGCCCCCAGCGCCGCATCTCCGCAGCAGCCGCGGCTGGGCGCAGCGCCCGGTCCCTCCCCTGCCGCCGGGGGGCCGAGCCGAGCCGGGCCGGGCCGAGCTGGGCTGCAGCCGGAGCCGCAGCCGGAGCATCCTCGCGTCCCGTGGCCGGGGAGCCGGCCGGCCGGCAGGGCCCCATCCCCAGCGTCCTCAGCCGCCCCGCCCCGCCCCGGCTCGGCCCGGCCCAGCTGCGGCCGCCCGGACCGAGGGGCCCCATGGGCTAGGCAGCATGCCGGTCCGGCGCGGGCACGTCGCCCCCCAAAACACCTTCCTGGACACCATCATCCGCAAGTTCGAGGGGCAGAGTAAGTGCGGAGCGGGCGGCAGCCGGGCGTGCCCCGTGTGAGTGAGTGTGTGAGTGTGCACGTGCCCCAGCTCCCGGGGCGTGCGTGTGCAATGTTTGCCTGGGCGCCCGCCTTGGTCTGTTGGTGTGTGTGTGAGAGGTACCCGTGTGTGAGTGTGCAAGGTGTGTGTTTGCACAGTTTGTGTGTGCTCACCAGCCCGTGTGTGTGTGTGTGTGCAAGGCATGCACGTGCCCTGGCCCTTGGGGAGCGCGCGTGTGCATCCACGCAACACAAATTGTGCCTTGACCTCTGGGAAGCTTGTGTACACCCTGGCCACTGGGGTGAGTGTCTGAGCAAGGGGTGTACATGCCCCAGCGCAGGCCCTGGGCTGTGCAGGGGTGTGTGTGCGTGTGCACGTGTGAGCATGCGCAGCCCAGTTCCCCAATGTGTGGTGCCTCAACAGGATGTGGGCATGAGAGGAAGAGTACTTGAGTGTGCATACACATGTGGAGTGAGTGTCTGTCTGTGTGCGCACAAGTGGGGAAGGGCTGTTTGTATGCTTGTGTGCAAGGGGAGGGGTGCCCGTGTGTGTGCACACACAAGTGGAAGGTTGACTGTATGTGTACACGTGAGCGTGTGCTTGCAGGTGGAGGGGTGCAAGTGTGCATGCATGGGCTGCTTGTGTGTGTGTTTGCACGCATGTGGATGTGGTGCCCATGTATCTGTGCAGGGCGAGGGGTGCCTGTGTGCTGTGGGTTTGAGGCAGGCCATCCAGGGTGGGCAGAGAGGTGGGTTCTGTTTCCTGACTCAGGCCCAGCCCCCTTGCTCTGAGGTGGGGTAGGCAGCCCCATGGGGAGAGACCCAGGCCATGCCCCATGGTGCCCCTACCCTTCTGTGCCACTGGGCTGGGAAGACCCTGGAAGGGGTTAGGGGGCAGCATGGATCTGACCCGCTCTGCCTTTGTCCAGTACAGATCCCTCTTCCATTGGCCGTGGGGACCAAATGCCAGTTGTAGGGCTGGGACAACTATGGGGCTGGCCTGATGGCTGCCTGTCTCTGCTCTGGTGCAGCTGTGACCTGCCCTGCACCTTGAGTTTCCTCGGTTGCAGGCTGGGGCTGGCTGCGAACCTGCCTGAAGCGGGGACGGGAGCAGAATCTGTTGCCCTGGAGGGGGTCCAGCCTGACCCATCGTGGACGAAGGGTGGCTGTTTGATGGCCTGGCGCGGAGGGGCAGGGCAGGGGCTAGTGTGCATTGGCTGTGATTAATACATGTGAATCCTGCGCTGCACCAGCGTGTTGCACGGTGGGTGCTGGGGCTGTGGGTGACAGGAGTTGATCAGGTCTCAGCTTGGAGTGCACTTGCTAAGTCCAAGACTGGATGCGCTAAGGTCTAGGGCAGCCCTGCCGCATGGCAAAGCAGGGGTGACGACCTGTGTCTGGTGTGCACTGTTCAGCTGTGCGGTTGTGTGTCTGCACGCACTCATGGGGGGGGTGTTTCTCCCTTCCCTGTCCCACTTCCCTGTTCACGCTCAGGCTGTGCAGTGGGGTGATCCTGTGGCGCCTGGGTGGGTCTGGGATTTCCCGGCTCTGGGGAGAGAAAGCTGCAGCAGTGCTGGGGGGGGCTGGCCCGGGAGAGTGCTTCTTGGAGAACAAGACAAGATGGGAACCGGGAGCGGGACCCTGGCTGTCCCTAGGGTCCAGGAAGCTGCCGCAGCCGGGGACACAGGCCCAGGAGGAGGAAAGCAGGAGGCCTGTCCTGGGCTGCCTGGCAAGGCCTGCAGGCAGGGGAGGCAGCGTGCAGGCCCCAGGCCTCCAAGTTGTTTATTCCCAGCCTGCTGTTGCTGGCACCGAGGGCCCTGGCAGCTCTGAGTGCGAAGGCTCCTGCAGATACAGCAGCCGGCCGGCCAGTAAACAAGCTGCGAGAGCTCAGAGGTGCGTGTGCGTAGGGAAGGTCCTTGACTAGGACAGCAGAGCTGGGGAGACAGGATGGAGGCTCTGGCTGAGCTGGGAGCAGCCCAGCAGCTGAGGCGGGACGGAGGCTTTGGCAGACCCTTGTTTTGCGGGGGTCCGAGGGGCAGGGGCTGTGGCAGGGCTGATGCTCTGGCAGAGCCGGGCTTGGTGTTCTGTGCCTGGGCTGCTCTTTCCTGTGGTCCCCAGGACCAGCCATGACCCCTGGGCAGGGCAGGGTGTGGGGACTGATGTGTCCCCGGCTGCTGGTGCCGGTGACGGGCCGCGCT
Source organism: Podocnemis expansa (assembly GCA_007922195.1). Lineage (NCBI taxonomy): Eukaryota > Metazoa > Chordata > Testudines > Podocnemididae > Podocnemis > Podocnemis expansa. The sequence continues at coordinate 646,802 of ML682284.1, read as the reverse complement.
CGGCAGTCTGGTGTCCAGTGGGTGCTCTGGGCACTCCCTGATCTGGGCAGCCCCTCATGTTGTACACGGGATAGCAGGGGGCTCCTGGTGCCGCGTCAGTGGATTTGGGAGATTGCAAGCTGTGGGTCCCTGGGATCCTGCCCTGTGTATGGTGCAGATCTCCTGTTACTGTGGGGAACAGGCAGCTGATGTCTGTGCTTCCCTTGGCCTCGCCAAGGGGTGTTTTCAGGATGTGGATCCTCCAGAGCTCTTGGCCCGGTCTCTGTTCTCTGCTGGTGTTGGCCCAGACCCCAGGTGGCTGCAGATCCCCGGCCATGCGTTTCAGGTGCTGGAAGTCCCAGCTCAAATGGAGGCAGGCGCTGAGGCCTGCAGCTGTGTTGGGGGAGCAGGACCTGACTCCTCTCTTGCCCAGTGTGTGTGGGGGGTAGTGGTAGGAGACTGAGGGGAGGTGGTAGGGGGCTGCCCCAGGGTGTGCCCTGAGCGCTGCCAGTGGCCCAAGCTTTCCCTGTCTCTCCCTGTAGGCCGGAAGTTCATCATCGCTAATGCGCGAGCGGAGAACTGCGCTGTGATCTACTGCAATGATGCCTTTTGTCAGCTGTGTGGCTACACGCGGGCTGAGGTCATGCAGCGGCCGTGCACCTGTGACTTCCTCCATGGGCCCCGCACCCGGCGTAGTGCGGCTGCCCAGATTGCCCAGGCCCTGCTTGGCTCCGACGAGCGCAAGGTGGAGATCTGCTTCTACCGCAAAGATGGTAGGGATCCTGGGCTCCGTGGACTGGGGGCGTGGGCTGGGTGGGGACGTGTTACCCCTGGGGTTGTGGGCTGGGTGGGGATGTGTTACCCCTCGCTCTGCCTCAGCATTGGGGTGATGGTCCCATCCTGGTAGCAGGGCAAATGTTCAGGTCCCTTCCTGTCACTGGTGTGCCTTGTATCTGGGGCAGTGGGGCAGAGGCAACCCCCCCTTTCTCTCCTTGCCCCCTCCCATCGCTGTGTGGTGTGGGGCACAGGGGCATCTGTTGGAGCAGGGTCTCAGGTTCTGCATCAAACCCCAAACACCAGACCACCTGTTGGTCTCCCACCCTTCCGCACTGACCACTCGGATCCTCAACCTGGGGCCAGAGTGGAGCGGGTGCTATGGCAAGGGACAGGCCCCGGGTCCCACCTTGCCTTCTGGAGCCAGCCAGTCCCTGGCGTGCACACTTTCCCAACTGAATACAGAGGACCAGAGGGCAGGACTGTGGGTGGTGAGGGGTGCTCGTGCCTGTCTCCGTATGTCTTGCAGGCTCCCCGCCACGCTGCCTGGCGGGGATTTATGAGTATTTGTGTGTGTGTGAAAGCCGCCGTCTGTCACGGGCAGACAGCCCCTTGAATTAACGATCTGCCACGGCCAGCCAGCATGGCGGGTGATCTATCAGCCGTACTGAGGGTGGCTGTGGGTGGGTGGTTTCTGGCGCCAGGGCAGCCCTTGGCACTACACCCACATGACTAGCCAGGCCAAGCATCCCCTTCCCCAGCACTTTTCCTGGCCTTGGTGGGTGAGAGCCGTGGTCCCCACTCAACCCCCACACACCGCATCCCAGGACACTGCCCTCGCTAGCTGGGCACTGCCTAGGGGAGCCTGTTCTGGCCAGGCAAGAGCAGCCCACTCAGGCCCCTGCTAGTGTCTCTGCATCCTGCCAGGCTAGCCCTGATCTGGCAGCAGGGGGCTAGGGCTGTGGCTTGCAGAAAGCAGAGCTGCTTGTCCATTCCTTGCCATAGCGTCCTCTTGTTTTGGCCATGGATAGCGGTGGGACCCTGACAGGTCCTGGGGAGGGTGCTCTGGCCAGGTTACTGGGGAGGACTCTGAGGGAGCGGAGGGATGCCCCTGGTTATGGGGGTGTGTGTGACTGGGGTTCAGAGAGCAGCCTGCTGACCTTCTCCCTAGGGCATCTCTGGACTGGGTTGGGGGACGTCAGGGCAAGGCTGCTGCTTGGCTCTGTTCCAGCCCCTAGTCAGACCTTCCCTCTGGGGCCGGGTCCCCTCTCCGTGGCTCTCTCAGCACAACCTCCCTGCCAGCCCCCTGGGATGCAAAGATTTTGTCTGTGAATGAAGTGATGGGAATGAAAAATCCTTTCTGACCAGGGAGGGGGATGCTGAAGGGTGGGGTGGGGCAATATAGTCAGGCCCTGAGCCCTGCCCCTGGTCTCGCTGGCAGTGGCGGGCAGTCCACGGTATTGATGACTGGGCTCAGCAGATGTACACATGGTCCCTGCGCAGAGGGGGCTGAGTTGGGGTGGTGTCCAGGGGTTGGCCCTTTGCCTGGTGCTGGGTGGGAGCTGTGCTCTTGCTGGTGCTGGGCCAGGATCACAGTGGGGCCTGGAGCATGTCCCTGGGGTGAGGGGGAGGAGGTTTAGGGGGTGCTTGCACACCAGGTGTTTCTGCTCTCACCCAGGCAGCTGCCTCCGGCTCATCTCAGCCTTCCGGGTTCCGGCCAGCAGCGTAAACAAAGCTGGACCAGCTCCCAGCCCAGCCTAGCTCTGGGCCCATGGCAGGGACTGAGACAGGTCCTGCCTCTGGCTCTAGGCTCCTGCTCCAGTGCCTCGGGGCCCTACGCTGGGGCTGGAAGGCAGGGGGAAAGCAAGCTGGGGGCCCCCTTTGGAAACCATCCAGCACATGGGCTCTGCACCCCCTCCCCATAACACAAGGGGCCCAGCTGTATCCCCACCGGCTTCTGAGCCGCTCTCCTGGGCCCAAGGGGCAGGGAGCTGGACAATGGGGCCAGGGGAGACGGCTGTCTGTAATCCTCGACCTGGGGGCTGGGCAGAGGGCTGAGCGGTGGGGAGTGGTCAGGAGTCTGCACCCAATCCATGACTGGGCAGGGGAGGGGTCAGTGTGGGTGGGGGTTCCCATGTGGTGTGGTAGAAATGGGGGGTGAGGCGTGGAGAGCACTGGGTCCGGGCAGGGAGGAGGTTGGTGCCTGGGGGTCTGGCATGAGTGGGTGGCAGTCAAGGTGAGGGAGCAGGCTTGTGCCCATTTGGTAGGTGCCATGGCGAAGGCTGGCCCCCTTTACCTGCCTGTCATCTTGCCTTGGGGGGGCTGATTTAGATCCCTGCATGGCAAGCCTCCATCAGTAGCATTGACTGTTGTCGGTGTTCCCTTGTGGCTGGCAGCTGGTGGGCATCTGGCCCTCTCCTCGGCTGGTGGGAGGAACCGTTCACTGTGCTGCATTGTCCCTAACCAGCTGGGTCCTGTGCCCAGCTCCCTTGTAGGGTTCACAGCTGACAGGCTGTTAGTGAGTTAGCTTCTCAGGTTCAGAGCTTCCAGTTCATTTAACTGTGCCTCTAGGTGACTGCTGGGTGGATTCAGATGTTCCTTATTTGAGAGCTGAGCCAATGGGAACTCAGGAGGTGAGAAACCATGAGATGGGTTTAATTGGCAACAGCTTTTGAAGTAACAAAGGAAGTATTTCATCACTAGTGCTCAGTCAAACTGTGGAACTCTTTGCCACAGGATGTGAAGGAAGGCAAAGATGAAAGTGGGGTTCAGAGAAGAACTAGGTGAGTTCCTGGAGGCCAAGCCCATTTGTGGCTATTTGCTAGGATAGGCAGGGATTGCTGTTTGCTGGAGGCTGGGAATGGCTGATGGGAGGATCACGTGATGATACCTGTTCTGTTCATTTCCTATGAAGTGCCTGGTGCTGGACCTTGTTGGCAGACAGGAGCCTAGGCTGGATGCGCCATGGTCTAAGGGTGGGGGGCGGTGGATGATCCAGCTGAGATACCTGACAGTTTCTCCTGCAGTCATTTCACTTTGTCAGTCACCTGCCCCCAGGCGCGGGGCCCCTGGCCCTCTGCGTCCTGGGTCTCAGCCTCACCACAGCCCTGGGTTTATTGTGCCATGTCGGTAGTGCTGGACCTGCCCAACTGCCGCTTGCAAGAGAAAGCAGCCCCTGGAAGGAGGCTGGTGGCGTCAGCGTCTGTTTGGTCATGGTTTTGGGGGCTGAGCTGTAGCAGGTTTTGACTCACTGTGTTCAGGCTGTGCCGCGGCAGGGTTAGAGGCCAAGACAAACAGCTGCTGCAACTTAAGGAAGAATCCCAACCCCGCTGTAAATAAAATGGCCTGTTTTCCCCAAAACCGTTGGGTCCCCCTGCAGAATGTCTGCTCCCCCATTGCAGCCCCCTGGCCTGGGGCAAGGAGTTGCCCTTTGCTGTCCCGGGAGGTCTGTCTCCAGGGTTCCCCGCTCTGCCCTGGGTGCAGCACCAGCGGGCACAGTGGTTGTGGGGAGGGAACTAGGCTGTTTCTCCTTCTCTTGCAGGACCCAAGTGGGTGACTTTTGGCCTGTTGGACTGACCAGCCAGCCGGGCCAGGACCCTTGCAGGGGGGATATGGGGCTTCTCCTCTGCCCTCGCCCTGTGTGTGCTGCGCCCAATGGATGGAGCTGTGGGCGGGCGTGTGGGGCTCCCCCTTCCCCGGCCCTTGGCAGCGGGTGGCCGCTGACAGCTGTGTGCTCTCCAAAGTGTCTCTGGGCCGCGGCGGCTCTGGGCAGCGTCAGAGCAGCCGGGCCAGACAGGCTGAGGAATGAGCCCCCCTCCTGCAGCAGCAGGCCTGAGGGGCAGGGAGGGAGGGGAGTTGGGGGCTGGGCCCTGATCCCCCTCGGGCCATGTAGGGAATGGGGGCCGGGCATCCTGAGCCTGCTCGGTGGCTGGTGTTGCCCACCCCCATGTGTAGGGCCAGCCTCTGAGGCTGTCGGGGGCCTGGTCTGCTCAGGCCAGGCTGGATTCTCCAGCCGCCTGTTCTGCTCTCCGGGTCACCCCTCCAGAGTTCGGGGCCAGCCCTGCCTGGGGGCAGGGGAGCATCCCAGGTGGAGTGCCTGGCAACCCTGTCCCTCCTGCCTGGGCGCTGCCTGGCTTCCTGCAGTGTGGGGCTGGTGGAGTGGGGTTGTGTTTGTGGGGTGTTGGTGTCTGCTTCCCTGGACTGCATGTCTGGGGACAGCAGCGGGGCCAGGGGGCTCAGCACATGGCTCTGGCAGTGACAGCCCAGGCCCGTGGGCGCCAGGGGGGACATGTTTGCTGAGCTGTGGCTGTGGGGCTGGGGATCTGGGGTTGCTGCTAGTCAGGCAGGAGTTGATGGGGCTCTGTGCTGTCTGTGGGGCTACTCCCAGCTCTCAGCCTGCAGCCTCCTCTTCCAGGGAGGCCACACTCTGTCCAGCCAGGTGCTGGGCCCATGGGGGCCAGGGCTGACTCCACAGGGCCCCTCATGTCCCCCCCCAGGTTGGGCCCCTGGGCAGGGCTCTCCTTAGGGTAGGGTGAGTGGGGCTGCCACCCAGGGCCTCACACTTTGAGGGACCCCGTGTGGCCGCACAGCTGCCCCCCGCATGCCGGGGACCGGGTGAGGCAGCCAAAACAGTGGCCAGTTCAGTGCTGCCGGTCCGGCCACCCCCCCATCGCTGCCATACGCGCTGCTCTGGGCTCTGTGCCGGATCAACGTGGAGGGGGCAGGAGGCAGCGTGGAGCCGGTATTGCTACCCCCCCCAGCCACGCTGCCTCCCATCCCCTCCCTGTTGCTCCAGCACAGCCCAGAGCAGCGTGCATGGCTGGGGGGGGGGCACCGGAACTGCTGCACTGGGCCGTCCCTAGCATGGGGGGGCAGTGCAGGGGTCTGCCCCTCCTCTGGGCTGGCCAGCTCTGCCCTCTGGTGCTGGGGGAACCCCCAGAGGCCAATTTGCCCAGGGCCCCACACCCCCATAGGGATGGCCCTGCCCCTGGAGCAGGCTTGTTGGTCTACCTGGGGGCACAGGATGGGAGCAGTGGCTCTGGCCTCGCCCAGCCCAGCCATCCCTCCCCATGGCCAGCTGCTGTGGGGCCTGGCTTGGCCTCCTTTTCCTGGGCACAGCTGTGAGGAAGATGGCATCTAGGCGTGTCACAGAGAACCCAGAAAAGCCTCTTGGATCCCCTCTGTTCACAGCCCACCAGGGGCTCTGCTACGGTGGAGCTTTCTCCCGTTCACCTGGGTCTCCACGCTATCTGTAGCCGGCTTCCAAATCCAGGCCCAGAGAGTCCGATCCTTGCTCTGTCTGGTCTCCCTTGGGGGGAGGGGGGGTTCCTCCCTCCACGAGGGTCCCAGCCGTCCCAATCAGCAGCGACACTCAGCCAGTGTAGCAGTCAGAGGGTTTATTAGCAATCCACTTTCCACAGCAGCTAGGACAGTTGGCTCTTAGATCAACCAGGAGGTCTGACAGTAAACCCCTAGGACATGCCCTGGAGGTCCTGCCCCTCCGACCTCCATCTTCCTTCTTTCCCTCTCTCCCCTTTGTTCTCCTGTACATCCAGCTACCCTGCCCCTGGTCTAAACTGGCCACAACCTGTCACCCCCAGGGGGTCCAGGTAAGGTCACACTAAAGCCTCTCCCCCCCTAGTGATACCTATAGTTATCACACCCCTGTGTCCCATCACCAGAATACCATCACCCAAGAACAGGAACAGAAAAGAAGAACCCCAGTAACCCAAGAGGTTTTCTTACTTCATCACAAGGCGGTGAAGCAGAGGTTCTGGGCGTGCTTCATCCACCTCCCGGGAGGCGGTAGCCATGGCTGCAGTAGGAGCTGTGCCAAGCCCTGTCAGCATCGTTTCCCAGGGGGCCAGCTGGTGTCATGGAGTGGCTCAGAGCTGGATCAGATCCCCGCCACCCATGGTGACGCTGATGCTGATCCGTAGTGCAGGCTGGCCCGGAGGCAGCAGCCAGTGTTCCTCAGCTTGGCTCAGCGCAGAGCCCGACACCCTGGCTGTGTTCTTGCCCCGTCAGCTGTGGCTGCCTGTGCCTGCCTGGGGGTCACTGAGTCTTTCTGTACCCCTTGGTCTGGGCTCGTTCTAGCTGCTCTGCTGTGACCCAGTCACATTGACCCAGTCCCTTAGGTGAGGCGGGCACTTGTCCCCAGGGAAGGGTAAGCCTCCATGCCTGTTGGGCAACACCCTGCTCCGATCAGTCACTGCTGCGCATCCTGCTGCTCCAGATAGCACAGCAACAGCCCTGGTGCTCGCAGGGACACTCTGAACTGGGCTGGGGCTCCATGGAGCTGTCAGAGGGATGCTGTGAGCTGGGCTGGGGCTCTGTGGGACTGTCAGAAGGGTGCTGTGAGCCAGGCCAGGGCTCTGGGGCTGTCCGAGGGGCACTGTGAGTCGGGTTGGGGCTCTGTGGGGCTGTCAGAGGGGCTCTGTGCGTTGGTCCAGGGCTCCATGGGGCTGTCAGAAGGGTGCTGTGGCCCCAGTGGGACGTTGATCCTGCAGCGGGTGGCCCCCTAGATGGTAGAAAGCTTCTGTCAGAAGTGGAAAGGGCAGAGCGTGCCAGGAACCTGCCCCTCCAGGTCCCAGCCAGTTGCTGGTAGGGCTGGTCAGAGTGTGGCCTCCTTCGGCTGAGGGTGCTGCCAGCTTGCCCAGCCCAGGAAGGAGCAGGGCCCATGACGGTGCTGGGCAGGGCAAGGGGCTTTGCTGGGGTGCAGGAGTGCAGGCCAGAGTTGTGCACTCAGTCCATCTGTGGACCACGTGGGAATCCCTGTGTGAGAGTGGCTGGCTCTGCTCTCTGTGCGGAGAGTGGTGATCTCCATCCTGCTGTGCAGCTCTTTGCACCTAGCTGTGTGCCTGCACCCCCAGATGCTGGTGCCAGGCTGAGCCCATCCTGCTCTGCCTGGCCCCGTGCCTGCCATGCCAGTGGATTTTGCTGGTTGTAGCTATTCCGGGGCAGGAAAGGCCGAAGGCCATTGAGCCAGGTGTGGAGCTGGGATTGCAGGTGCTGCAGGCGGACAGTGTGGGAGGGAGCAGCCATTCCACAGCCAGCTCCTGCCACCTAGGGCAGGGGTTAGCAACCCAAAAGAGAAGAGCCATTCCCCCCAACTCCAATAAACCAGATTTCCAAGAGACGCATATAACTGTGCCCCTCTGCCCCAGCCTGGCTGCAGCCCCTTCCACCAGCCATCCTTATCATTGCCCCCCCCCCAGCATAGCTGAATCCCCCTTCTCCTGCTGCCGAGCTGCAGCCCCTCTCCCTCGTTGGTCCAGAGGCAGCCCTGACCTGGGCCCCCTGGCCACCCCAGGTGCCACCTGGCATCCCCCCATGCCCACCTGGCCTTTTAGCTCCTAACAGCCCCCACCCTGCCCCAGTGCAGCTGACCCTCCTGGTATGGACAGCAGGTGCCTTCCCTTCCTCCCTGCCCAGCCCCAGGTGGTTAGACCTCCTGTCATCCTCTCACCTCCTCAAGGCCTGCTGGCTCTTCTGGATCCCAACAGTTCCTCCCCCATGCAGCTGGTCATCCTGGTGCCCCCACCCTACCCCAGGATGGTGCCGCCCGCCCCACCAGTGGTGGACTGAGGCTATCTGGTGCCTGGGGGCCAACACACATTTGCCTCCCCCTGGACTGTGCAGCCCTTCCTCACACAGGGCAGGAAGGATCCCAGTGGCTGGGACCCCTCCTGCTCTGTGCAGAAGACGGATGCAGAGCGCGAGAGGAGGGCTTGAGGCAAGGGGGGAGGCAAATATGACAGCCCTCAGGGTGCTAGACAGCCTCTGCCAGGCTGCAGGGGAACACCTGACTGGTCCCAGCATCAGGACTGGATTAGGGGGGTGGGTCCTGGCCCAGGCCACTCAGTTTTGGAGTGCTGGTGCCATCCCACCCTACGACCCCAGGGACCAAAGGTAGCTGGCCAGCTGCGCTGCTACCCCTGGCGCTGGTGGGAAGATGGGCAGCTGGGACCAGAAGCCGTGCTGTCCTTCCTCTTCTCCACTACGGACATGGAGCAGCGCTCCTGGCTGCCCAAACCATCTTGCTGGAGAGCAGCTGGCAGGGGCTTGCTGCTTATGGGGGGGTAGGGCCCTGGAGCAGGCCAGTTTCAGGGAGTTTGACTGCTTCTCCCCAATCCCGAACACAGCCTACCTTGCCCCCAGGCTCTGGAGAGGGCCTCTTCAGTGCTGGGAGTGGGGGAGAAGTGGCCCGAACTCTATGGAACAGGCCTCTGCCCCCAAAAGCTGCAGCCCCGTGCTGACCGCTCTCTGCCCCCTGGGGAGAGGTGGCCAGCCAGCGGCATGCTGGGCAGCAAAGAGCGCTGCCCCACATTTCCAGCGGAGTGGGGGGTAGGCTGCCCTGTCTATCCCCAGCAGCCGTGCGGCTCTGGGCACGCTGGGCTGCAGGGGGATGCCCTTCTGGCCGCAGCATCGAAGCTGGATTAGAGGGCTTCTGGCCCCCCCAGTGCGGAACAAAGCAGCCCGAACTCTGCTGAGCCGACCACTCGAGGGCCCTGCCACTGAAACCAGCAGCTCTGCGCCACCCACTCTCCAGCCCCTGGGGTGGGGCAGCCGGCTGGGGGTAGGCAGGGCAGCGGGGAGCACTACTGTCTCCTGGCAGTGGAGAGGAGTGGAGCGCAGGGAGGGAGGGCAGCATGGTCTCTGGCGCTGGCCCGCGGCCCCCTGCCGCACTCTGCCAGCGCTATGGGCTCTGGTGTAGCCACTCAGCCATCTGGTGCTCATGTGGTGGGAGGGTGGGGGCAGCTCTGCTGCCCCCAGACTGGGTGGCCCGGGCCAGTCGGGAGCCCTCTAATCCAGCTCTGATGCTGGGGCTGGCAGGACATCCCTCTGTAGCCCAGTATCGCTGGAGCCGCATGGCAGTTGTTAAAGAGCCACATGTGGGTCCAGAGCCATGGGTTGCTGATCCCTGACCTAGGGGCACCTTGTATGTGGGAGGGCACAAGGCAGATGCTGGCAGGTCAGGCCCCTGAACCTGCTCTGGGAGGCTGGTACACACTGTACGGGCAACACCATGTCCCCTGCTCCCTGAGCTCCCCTCTCCCCACTGGGGCAGAACCCTGATCCGTGCCCTTTCCCTGCCCCCTGAACTGGCCCAGCCCTGCCCTGCCTGTGGATGAACCCAGAGCCATGCCCCTTTCCCTGCCCTTGAATCAGCCAGCCTGGGGCAGAACCTGGAGCTGTGCCCCTTACTCTGCCCCTAAGCCAGCCAGCCACAACCCTGTTGGAAGCAGGCTTGGAGAAGTAATTCTTGGCGCTGGTCAGGCCTTGATTGAGCTGGAGTCTTGTGACTGGGTCTGGGCCCCACATTTCAGGGACAAACTGGAGACAGACCAGAGAGAAACCCGAGGATAGGGCCAGAGAATCCCCTGGGAGGGAAGGTTGGAAGACGGGGTTGTTTGGCCTGGAGAAGAGGGGGCTGCGGGGGATGTGGTCATGGTTCTCAAGTACATAAAAGGTCGTTTCGAGGCGGGAGATAAATTGTTCTCAGCCTTTGAGGACAGGCCAAGAAGCAGCGGCTTGACTTGGGCAGGGGCGGGTTCAATTGGGCACCAGAGAAAGGTGCTGATTGGCGGGGCGCTAAGCACTGGGACGGGTTGTTGGGGCTGGGGGAATCTCTGTCCTTAGAGGGGCTCAGAGCCAGGGGAACAAACCCCTGTTGGGCACCATCTGGGCCAGGGGATTTCTGCCTGTCTCTTTCTGAGCCACCTGGTGGGTTTGAACAGTTTCCCAGCCTGTCTGTAACCCCACAGCTGTCTCAGTCCCTCCAGTAGAGGAAATCCCCAGGGCAGCATCAGGGGGTGGCAAGCAGGGCGATTGCCTGTGAGCCCCAAAGCTAAGATGGTCTGACTTGGGCTTCAGCCCTGGTCCATGGGAGCTTCAGCTGTCTGCCAGCCACAGCAAGTGTAACTTGTGACCAGCCCTGTTCTCTGGTTCTTTTTGGCAGCCACCAAAAACCTTCTCGGGGGTCCTTGGAGATCTCAGTCCACTGACTCACTCAGGCCAGGGTGCCCCCCATCCAGTGTCTCCCAGCTCAGGGCCCCCATCCACCACAGATCAACTGGATCAGGGCTGCCTGCGGGAGCCATGTGGCCTCCCTGCCTCCTCAGGCTGGACTCAGCCTGCAGCCCTCTTCCTGCCTGTGTGAGCTCTGCTCAGCGTGTTCCACGGAGACAGACCCTGGGGGAGACTGGCTGAGTCCCAGGGAGGTGTCCGTACATCTGCAGGGACACACAGCCAGCACGGATGCCGACTGGTGTATTGGCTGGTGGGAAGCAGTAGGGTAGCCCAGCAGAATGGCATTAAAACACGTCGTTCTGGTCAGCCCCGTGCCCAGCCCAGCTGCGGAGAGCCCTTGGGGCCAGCTCTATGTGGCTGTCCATCCGTCTGCCTTGATCAGGTCCCAGCTGTGAGGAACAACTCTTCCAGCCCCCCACTCTTCTCCTCCCTCCCTCTCCCCCATCCTTTGTTCTCCAGTTGGGAAGATGCTGCTCAGCCTCCCCAGCAGGGATGCAGCGGGGGGACAGACACGTCCTTCTCCCACTGGGCGCTGGTTGCCGGGTGTCAGCATTTGGGCTGTTGGATTTGTCATTGTCATCTCAGGTGCTGCCCTGTGACCAAGCCCAGGACCCGCTCAGACCGAGGGCTGGTATTTGGTCCCATGGCTGGAGGAACTCGAAATGCAGTTACCCTGTAACCCTGTTGGCTCCAGGCCTTCTACTGCGAGAGTTACAGGGCTGCTGGGGGGCAGGGGGAGTCACATGGGTGCAGGGCGGGAGTGTGAGCAGACCCCAGCTAGCTAGGGGTCTGAGGCCAGCCGCCCCTGCACACACACACTGCTGGAATTGGGGCACTGGGCCGGGAAGAGTCCAGCTCCCTAGCAAAGTGGGTGCATCCCCTGTGGGGCAGCGCAAGGGCACTGGGAGTGCTTTCCCACTTATGGGCAGACCCCTCCTGGGAAAGGGCTTAACCGAGAGGATGCAGCCCCCTCACCAGTGCAGTGGAGTGGGGAAACTGAGTCACACACATCCTTTATAAAAATATTAGGAAACATTCCCACTTTGTCACACCCTCGCTACCTGGGGTCACCCAGCCCCACACCAGCCACGCACCCATCCCCCAGCTCACCCAGTCCGGGGCCCTCCATCTCCACCCTCCTTGGGTTCACTCAGCCCTGAGCCCCCAGTGCTGGCACCGCTGTCTCCCATCACCTGGCATCTTTTCAGCCCAAGGTCCCTGATTGACCTGTCCACACCATGCTGACACTGTCCAGCTGGCTCTGAGGGGCCCTGCCTGCTCTGCAGGCTTTGGGGGGGGGGGCAGGAGCATGAGGGGCTTGCACTACAGCAGCAGCCTGGCATGGGCCATGGTCCCAGGGGAGTGGACGCCTGGTTTCCGACCGGATATTTATAGACACGCCAGACATCGTTCGGTGTGTGATAAATGGATCTGCATGCTTAACCCTTCCCTCGCCCCCGGGAGCCTCCCAGCCAGCCCCTGGGCCCCACAGCTGGGCAGAGGGACAAGGACATCTTCCCTTTGCCACAGCTCGCCTCAGTGCCGGATGGGGAGCTGGGCACAAGAAGGCATGGAGACTTAGAGGGGCTTAGAGTTGCCCCCAGCAATGGTGCAGCTGGCTCCTGGGAGGGGAAAGGGCAGTGTCCTGTCATCCTCACACTGCCCGGAGCTGAGTCTCAGCTGGCCTGGAGAAGGAAAGGCCTACCTGTGTCTTGTTCTTCTGCCTTTGTGTGGCTCATTCTCTCCTTGGCAGGGTGGGTGCGTGGCCTGAGTGCTGACATTACTTTCCCTGGCCCTCTGGCCTGAGCTGTGGGCAGGGACCTGCCAGAGCTGGCAGGAGAGAGTGGGGAGCCAGCGTACTGTGTTGGACCCTTCCATGGCACAGGGCCCGGCTGTGCCAGCTGGTCCACGGCATGGCACCTGGCAGCGTTGCATGTGTTTTGTCTGTAGCTTTTGGCTGGCAGGGGAGTGGAGCCTCCTGCCACCTTTTCCTGCCAAGCACAGCTTGGAACCACATGCACACCAACACGGCACTGGGGCTTCAGAACGGCTGTCAGCCAGCACCAAGGCCTGGCACGACGCAGTGCACTGGGTGTTCCCCACCTCCCTTGGGGTCTGGATGCCCTTGCCTCGAGCTCTCTGCACCCAGAGCCCTCCAGAAGGGCCACATCTCAGCACCAGTGCTAAGCCCTGTATTAACGGCTTACACTCAGCTCCAGGGGAGCTGCGTGTCAGGGCTGGGGGCTGAGCCCACCCCTGGTCTTGGGAACAGGGTTCCCACGCTACCTTGGGAGTGGTGCTGAGACCCCACAGTCATTTTATCTGCCCCCTGAAACAGCCGGTGTCTGGCTGTGGGTCGTAGGCAGGTGATGTGGGAAAAAAACAACAAGCAGTTGTGTGGCACTTTAAGACTAACAGATTTATTTTTTGCATGAGCTTTCGTGGGGGAAGATCCCACGTCCTCCGATGCTTCGAAGATGGGTAGTGGGATCTTCTCCCACGAAAGCTCATGCAAAAAATAAATCTGTTAGTCTTAAAGTGCCACACAACTCCTTGTTGTTTTTTTACTGGACTAGACTAACACCGCTATCCCTTTGGAAATTGAGGTGATGTGAGGCTGAGCCAGTTGCACTTCCCAATGCTGGCCAGCAGATGGCAGCCTTCCCCAGTGTCTCTGCCCCAGGTGTGTCAGCCCCCCCCGGGGCTGGCAGGAAAACCTGGGAGCTGCAGGGCGGGTGGCAGCTTCACCCTCATCCTGAGCCCGCTGGTCAGCTGCTGGTCTCTGCCAACGCCCTGGCCTGATGGCCTGAGGTGCTGTACCCAGGGCCAGGCTTGGGGCTCTTCTGCACAGCCATTGTGCTCATCCAGGCACCTTGCAGTCATGCCCTAGGCGAGCCTGCCAGACCCACTGCCCCCTGAGTGGTATGGTGTCACGGAGACCCCAGACAAGCCTCTTGGATCCCCTCTGTTCACAGCCCACCAGGACTCTGCTACGGTGGAGCCTTCTCCTGTCCCAACATGCAGGTCTCCACGCTACCTGTTGCCAGCTCCCAAATCCAGGCCCAGAGGGTCCGACCCTTGCTCTGTCTGGTCTCCCTGGGGGGGGGGTCCTCCCTCCACGAGGGTCCCAGCCGTTCCAATCAGCAGTGACACTCAGCCAGTGTAGCAGTCAGAGGGTTTATTAGCAATCCACTTTGCACAACAGCTAGGACAGCTGGCTCTCAGATCAACCAGGAGGGCAGATAGTAAACCTCCAGGACAAGCCCCGGAGGTCCTGCCCCTTCGACCTCCATCTTCCTTCTTCCCTTTGTTCTCCTCCCTATCCAGCTGCCCTGCCCCTGGTCTAAACCCGCCACAACCTGTCACCCCCAGGGGGTCCAGGTAAGGTTGCACTAAAGCCTCTTTCCCCCCTAGTGGTACCTATAGTTATCACACCCCTGTGTCCCATCCCCAGAATACCATCACCAAAGAACAGGAACAGAAAAGAAGAACCACAGTAGCCCAAGAGGTTTTCTTACTTCATTACACATGGACAGAGTGTAGGCGTCCTGGCTCACAGCTGCTCCCTCCCCCTACTCTGACCACTAGACCCCACTGCTTGCAGGGACAGAACCCAGGAGTCCTGGCTTCCAGCCCCTCGTCTGCCTGTTGCAAGCTCCTGGTGCTTCTAAGCCTGCGGGTGCTGGGGCCAGCCAGTGCCTGTTCTGGATGAAATCCAGCAGCATGGGTGAGGTGGGTCATGCTGTGTGAGTGTAGGAGGGCCTGTGTTGGGAGCAGGCAGTGGGGCAGGCTGTGCTTTGGCAGAGTGAGGGGCACATTGGGGGCAGTGCCCAGGCAGGTGGGCTGTGGAGTATGGCAAGGGCTATTCTTGCTGGTGAGCCTGGTTCCAGTGCTGCCTGTCGTTTTGGCTCCATCTGTTGCTGTGGGGCAGGGACCCTCCTCCCGCCCTGGCTGTGTGCAGCACCAGGCGGAGCAGGGCCCCACCTCAGGGCTGGGGCATGTGGGAGCCATGATCAGGCAAATAATGAATCACAACAGCATGGCTGGGGGCACCAGTCGGGGCTGTGGGGCAGTGGGTGGGGGACATGGGGTTTTAGGGCAGCAGGGATGGGTCTGTGCCAGCAGGATCTGGGCCGGTGCTCCCACACCTGCCCTCTGTGCCCCGACTGCCTTGGAGGGGGTCCCAGTCCCCTAGTGCCATCAGGGGATGGTGTTGGGATAGAGAGCAGCATGTTTTGGGGAGGAGCCAGGCTGCAGCACTGCAGAGGGTGGAGGGACAGATATGTGTAGGGCCCTGAGGATGGACAGATGGAGGCATCCAGGGTGACTCAGCCCAGTTCCCATGGCCCTTGCTGCGGCTGCAGCTGTGTTTAGGTACAAAATCTGAGCACTCAGGTCCTGGGGCCAGAGGCTGCATCCCGCTGGGCAGGTCTGACACTCTTCAGCCTGATGTGGCCCCTGCCTGGGGCAGAGGGTTGCGGTGGGAGGCTGTTCCTGGGGGATCCTGGCTGCCCAGTGATGACCAAGCAGCCGAGAGTTCCTGAGGTGCCCTGCAGGCAGGCAGAAATCGGCTGGGTTGCCTTGGCATGGCAGGAATAGTGGGACCCCCACTGGGGTGGGGGCTGCCTGGTGACATGTGTGTGTGTGAGGAGTGGAGGCAGGCTTTGTTGGGGGCAGGTTTGGTACTGGCAAGTGTGGGGGTGCTGCTGTGGTGTTGCTCATGATGCCCCCCCCCGGATGAGAGGGGATCAGATTGGATCAGGGTTTCCTGCTGCGTGGGGGGAGCGGCACTAAACGAGAACAGACAGGGAGGAAGCAGATCTGCTGGTGCAGGGAATAGCACGTGTCTGCAGCTAATCCCCCCACCCAGTCCCACAGCCCCTGCCGGGAGCCACCACAGCCTGCCCCAGTCCCAGTGTCTGGCCTCTCAGCCCTACCACCGTGCTCCTCTCAGGGCACCGGCTCGGATCTGGCATGGGCCAAGAGCAGGTGCATTGGCGCTCAGCCATGTAGCTGCTGGGGCCTCTCCTGGCCCCACTTGGCCAAGGGGGCTGTGTGGCTCTGCAGCTGGCGAGGGAGGCTGGGCGAGGGCCGAGAAGCTCTCAGCCAAGGAGCCTCAGCCACCGGATTAACGCGACAGCTGTGAAAGTGCCGGAAGTGGCTTAAAGGCTGTCTGCCCCCCCCCGCCCCCACCCCAGCTGGTGCCCAGCTGTGGGCAGACACTGTCCCTTGCACCCAGCGCAGCTTGCCTGGGCACCCACTGGACCCCCTCCCCACAGAAACAGGCCTGGTTAAGCTGTCCCGTGGGCCCCAAGGATGGCTCTGCATGGTGCCTGCTGGGAACTGAGGGCAGGTGGAAAGGGCTGCCTCTTTCTTGTGCAGCCCCCCACTTCCCTGGCCTTTTCTTCTCCTGCCCCACTCCCATCCCACCCCGTCCAGCCCTGCCTGCATCCCTGTCCCTGCCTCATGCCCCTCTGGCCCTCCGCCTGACCCGCCCCCCACTGCCTCACCGCTGCTGCCTGGTGGAGCCCTGCTTAGGTCTGGCCTGCCCAGGGGCTCTCTCCCTGGCCCCCAGGGGTCTCTGAGGTTCATGCCCCAGCACTCCTTCCAGTCCCACGTGGAGCCCCTCAGCCCCGCTGGCCTGTCTGTCTTTGCTTGTTTGGGGCCAGTCTCCACAGTGCTGGCAGGGGGCAGGAAAGCTGGGGCTCCAGTGTCCTGGGGGGAAGGTGAGGGCCTGGGGAGCCAGTGCCCTGGGGGAAGGCGGGGGCTTGGGTGTCAGTGCCCTGGGGCACCACTATACTGGGGGGGAGGTGGGGGGTGGGGCACCAGTGCTCTGGGGGGAATGTGGGGGGTAGGGTCACCTGTGCCTGGGGCAGTCAGGTGCAGACTCTGGGTGGGAAGCCAGGCTGGGGGGCTGGAGGGGGACAGCGCTGACCCCTAGGTACCCCACAGGCAGCTGCTTTCTGTGCCTGGTGGACGTGGTGCCTGTGAAGAACGAGGGCGGGGCCGTCATCATGTTCATCCTCAACTTCGAGGTGGTGATGGAGCAGGAGCTGTCGGGTTCCCTGGAGAAGGACATCAACCACTGGGTCGCCCCTGCCAGCTGGCTCCCCACAGGTAGTCCCAGCTGTGCCCTTGGCCTGGGGGATTGGACTCCACTTCTCGGCCCCCCAGCTCAGAGGGGCTGTGGTGGGGAGGGACAGGGCACCTGCCCCTAGGGTCATGCCCGAGACCTAGCACGTGGCACTGGGCACTCATAGCCCCTGGATCCAGTGTCCAGCTGTCTCCCGGGGACAGGACCCTCCTGCTATGTCCCGAGCCAGGCCTGTCTGTGGGCAGCTCCTCCCCAGCCAGGTCTTTGGTCCCCCAGAGTCACGGGGTGTGGACATGAGTATTCCCCTTGGAGCCCTGGGGGCTGAGACTGGGGCTCTGGGGCTGGCTGTTCCTCCCCCCAGGGCTCCAGGTTCTGGGGGTGCCCCTTCTCTGGGCTGGCTGTGGCACTGAGGTCCTGGTGCAGAGATGTGGGGGTGTCCTGTGGCTGGGCCCAGCTGAGAGGCTGAGCCCCAGGCCCAGGGTTGTGGGGCGCCTTGTGGCATTGAGCCCCACACTATCTCCCACAGGGCGTAGCAAGTCCTTCAAGCTGAAGCTGCCGGCACTGCTGGCGCTCACAGCCAGCAAACAGTCGCTGCCTCAGGGGGGCCTGGATGGCGTTACTGTGGACTTCTCCAAGCCGAGCAGTGAGTCGGGGGCCCCAGATGAGGCCACACCGTCCATGGATAATAGCTGCCTGGGTGGCTCCCAGCCGGAGGAGCGCCAGGCCCTGGTGGAGCTGGAGGAGGGGCCGGGCCCACTGGGCGAGACCAGCCTGGAGCCCCCCGTCACCCACTCCTCACCCCGCACTGACCGTGGCCACCGCCTGGATGCCTCCTTCTCCAACTGCAGCCTGGCGCGCAGCCGATCCCGGGAGAGCTTCCACAGTGTCCGGCGTGCCTCCTCCGTTGATGACATTGAGGCCATGAAAGGCGAGGGTGCTGGGCGGGGGCCAAACCGCCATGGCAGTACAGGTACTGGCACATGCATGGGCGGAGCGTGACATGGCCACCCAGGTACTGGCACATGTGGGGTGTGACAGTGCTGAACAGGTACCAGCACACTCAGGCGGGGTGTGATGCGCTGCCCGGGTACTGGCAGATGCGGGTGGGTTGTGACACAGCAGCACAGGTACCAGCACATGCGGACAGGGCATGACAGGGCTGCATAGGCACCGGCAAATGCAGGTGGGGTGTGACAAGGCTGCACAAGTACCAGCACATGCGAGTGGGGCACTGCTAGTATAGACAAACCCTGAGTTATGTTCCCGGAGGCCTCATTTGCTCAGCAGGAATCGATTTGCCTGGCAGGCTCAGCCAGCACCAGGCACTTTCCCCCTGGGCAGGGCTGTTGGCCACCAGAGCAGAGGCTGGTAAAGAGGAATATTGCTGAGCCGGGGCATGGATCCAGGCCCCATCCCCTGGGCCTGGGCCGTTCCCCCTAGGCCACGATCTGGCACCCTGGGCCTGATTGTGCATCAGGGTCCTGCTGCCTCCACACTGGCCCCACATCCCTGGCTAGGTTCGGGGCTGGGAGAGGTGGGCACTGCTGCAGGTGTCCAGACCTTGATCCCCTGCCGGGAGAAGCGGGTACCGCTGAAGGTGTCCTGGCCTCAATCCCTGGCCGGGGTGAAGGCCTGGAGAACCGGGCGCTGCGGCAGGTGCCCTCGCCCCAGATACCCAGTCAGGGACTCGGGACACTGGTGCTGAGACTTGGGGCACGTGCCCCATGTGCCAGGCGCCAGCGACACCCCTGCCAGTAAAGCCATGAGCTGGCCTCGAGCCACTCTTTGGTTTGGCTGTGAAGAGTGCTAGCTCCAGGCTCAAGCCCACAGTAGGCTCAGGAGGGAGCATCTTGCTTCTCCAGCATCCCCAGCCTGGCACGGCTGGAGCTAGGCACTTAGCCCTCCACTGGGGGCTATAGTTTGCCAGAGGGAGCGTCTGGCCTGGGGCTTCCCATCATCCCCTGTGTGGGGGCTCAGCCAGCCAGGTGGCCCCACCCTGCCCGCCCTGTGTGCCCTCCTGGCCAGTCTTCACACAGCTCCCTCCCCTGGCAGAGCTCAAGACTGAGTGTGACAGAGACCCCAGAAAAGCCTCTTGGATCCCCTCTGTCCACAGCCAGTCAGGACTCTGCTACAGTGGAGTCTCCTCCCGTCCAGCACCCGGGTCTCCACGCTCCGTGCAGCCAGCTCCCAACTCCAGGCTCAGAGGGTCCGATCCTTGCTCTGTCTGGTCTCCCGTGGAGGGGGGTTTCCTCCCTCCAGGAGGGTCCCAGCCATCCCAATCAGCAGCGACTCTCAGCCAGTGTGGCAGTCAGAGGGTTTATTAGCAAACCAATTCATACAGCGGCAAGGACAGTTGGTATCAGCATCATCAGAACAACCAGAAGTGAAACCCCCAGGGGATTAGGGCTACACCCCATGGCAGGGTCCTGTCTCTTGGACCCTCCATTTCCCTTCTACCCTCCTTCCCCCTTGGTCCTTTGTTCCCCGCCTCGCTCTGCCCAACTCTCCGCCGCCTGGTCCAACCAGCTGAATCCAGTGTGACCAGTGGGGGGGGTCCCAGGTACAGGCTCCCTAAACACTACCCCCCTGCCCCTAGTGGCTCTACCCCATATCACCCACCTGTGTTCGATCACCCAAATAGAAAAGAAAGAGGGTCAACACCCGTGTCTTCCCTTATTAACCTAGCAGAGGGTTCCCACTTCTCCACACCGAGGCACATCCAGCCTTCATAAGCACATGACAGAAAATTTCTGCTTTGCCTCTTCTTGTCCTTGAATCTTCTTGCCCAGCCCTGGCAGCCAGCATCCACACACCAGAGATGGCAGCTTATCGGGATCTTGGCCAAAATTGAAGGGCCACAAATATCCAGCCCCTGGCAGCAGCCAGACACCGGGGGGTGGAAAAGGCATCTCTTGGGGCTGCTTCCCCTGTGGGAAGCCCAGCGTAGGGTTGATCTGAGCTGGCCAGCGCTCTGGAGACAGGCATGGCAAGTGCAACTGAGTGGGCTCCCATCATCCCAGGCAGGGGTTAAAGTAAGGGGGGAACGCATGGGAACGGCATTCCCGGACCCACTATTTTTAGGGGGTCAGCATTCTGGGGCCCCTAAAAATAGAACGTGGAGCTGGAACGCTGTGTTCTGGGGCCCACCATTGAAAAATGCAGGCCCTGGAATTCAGCGTTCCGAGTCCATGTTCTGTTTTTAGGGGCCCAAATGCTGCACCTCTAAAAATAGCAGGCCCTTGAGTGGCATTCTGCTGCATTCTGGTGGGCAGCGGAGGGAGTCGGGCCAGGGCTGTCACTAGGGGGCTCAAGTCCTGCCCCAAACCCCTCCCCTTCTACACCCTGCCCTCAATCTGGGGCCTGCAGTGGCGCCACAGCTGCGGCACTGCCTGGACCAGGGTCTAACACCCCCACCTCCCCAGCCGCATTGCTGGTGAGCTGGGGTGGCAGACTCATGTTGGGGGGCTTTTGGGGGACAGGGGGTGGAGCGGTGGCATGGGGGGGCAGGAGCTGGGGTCTGAGGTGGTCCACCGGCATGAGAGGACTGGAGGGGGGACCACCAGTGTGGGAGCATTCTGGGGCCCCCCCCAAATTACACTTTAACCTCTGATCCCAGGAGCTCCCAGCCAGGGCCATGGGCACACCCCTCACATGGCCAGATCCTGGATATGCCCCTTGCTCTGCCAGAGTCCTGGGTGTCTCCTTCTCATGGCTAGAGCCCCAGGTGTACCCCTTACACATCAAGAGCCAGAGGTGTGCCCTTTGCATGGCTAGAGCCCTGGGTGTGTCTCTCACATGGCCAGCGCCCTGGGCATACCCCTTGCACTTCCAAAGCCCTGGGTGTGCCCTTTGCACAGTCAGAGCCCCAGCTGTGTCCTTCACATGGCCGGAGCCCCAGGCATGCCCTTTGCACAGCCAGAGCATAGCCAGAGCCCCAGATGTGCCCCTCGACTGGCCAGAGGCTGGAGCGTGCCCCTCTCAGTCAGAGCCCCAGGTGTTCCCCTTGCACAGGTGGAGCCGTGGGTGAGCCCCTAGCACAGAGGGAGCCCCAGGTGTGCCCGACACAGAACCAGAGCCCCGGATGCACCCCTCCCATACGGAGAGCTCTAGAGCCAGAGCCCTGGGTGTGCCACTTGCAGAGCCAGAGGCCATGGTCTGCCCCCTGCCCAGCAAGTGTCCTGGGTGTTCCCCTCACACAGCCAGCACTGCCCCTAGCCCCCTCCAGTTGCTGTCTGAGCCTGTGTGTATGTACACGCTCATGCACATGTCCCCACCTATACGCACATGCACATAGGCATACATCTACACCAATGTTCCCTCTAATTACTTGTAGACTGTGTGCGCAGACAATTTTTTTGTGTGCGCGAAAACATTTCTTTGTGAGCACCAATCTTAGCACTATTGAATTTTTTTGTGCACACTTTATTTTGTTGTGTGTGCAGGTTTCATGACCTGTGTGCGTGCGCACACGCGCACAGCTTAGAGGGAACAGTGATCTACACATGTCCATACATGCCCATGCACACACATCCACACATCTGCACACACACATGAATGCACTCACTTTCATGTAAGACAGCACCTGGTGCTGGGCCGTAATTAGGGTGTCACGGAGAACCCAGAAAAGCCTCTTGGATCCCCTCTGTTCACAGCCCACCAGGGACTCTGCTATGGTGGAGCTTTCTCCCATTCACCCGGGTCTCCACGTTACCTGTAGCCAGCTTCCCAAATCCAGGCCCAGAGAGTCCAATCCTTGCTCTGTCTGGCCTCCCTTGGGGGGGGTTCCTCCCCCAACTAGGGGTCCCAGCCGTCCCAATCAGCAGTGACACTCAGCCAGTGTAGCAGTCAGAGGGTTTATTAGCAAGCCACTTACCACAGCAGCTAGGACAGTTGGCTCTCAGATCACCTAGGAGGGCAGATAGTAAACCCCCAGGACAAGCCCCGGAGGTCCTGCCCCTCCGACCTCCATCTTCCTTCCTCCCTCTCTCCCCTTTGTTCTCCTCCCTATCCAGCTGCCCTGCCCCTGGTCTAAACCGGCCACAACCTGTCACCCCCAGGGGTCCAGGTAAGGTCACACTAAAGCCTCTCCCCCCCTATTGGTACCTATAGTTATCACATGCCTGTGTCCCATCACCAGAATACCATCACCAAAGAACAGGAACAGAAAAGAAGCAGCACAGTAACCCAAGAGGTTTTCTTACTTCATCACATAGGGGTTCTGGCACCCAGAGCAAGCAGCCCTGGACCCCGCTCTGCAGCCCATCTATACAGCAGTGGGGAGGGGGGTTTGACCCTTCCCCGCCACCGCTAGAGCCAGCAACAGGAGTCCCTATCCTGCTACGATGGGGCAAAGGGACCCCCCTGCTGCTGGCTCTGGCCACGACAGAGGAGTGATCCCCTCTGCCTACTTTGGCTGTGGCGGGGGGAAATGATCCCCCCTGCCTGCCCTGGCCACAGCAGGAGGAAACAATCCCTCCTTGCGGCTGGAGCCGGTAGGGGGGATTGCTTCCTGCTGCG
This sequence comes from Podocnemis expansa, assembly GCA_007922195.1. Lineage (NCBI taxonomy): Eukaryota > Metazoa > Chordata > Testudines > Podocnemididae > Podocnemis > Podocnemis expansa. The sequence goes on along the minus strand of ML682284.1, from coordinate 624,406 downwards.
GCCAGAGGTGGTGGGAGTGATCGCTTGCTCCCACAGCGGCCAGAGGCGGCAGGGATGATTGCTTCCCTGTGGCGCCCTTTTAAATTTGCGCCTGGGGCAAAGCTCCATTTGCCCCGCTGTAGTTACAGCCCTGACCTGGTGTCACCCTGCCTTGCTGTATGGTGGGGACAAGGACCAGCAAGGATTTAGCAGCTCCCTGCCCCTCCTTAGTGTAATAGGGGAGGGGCAGTAATGACACCAGTGGGGCTGTGAACTGGCTGGAGCAGTTGGACTCTCATGGGGGGAGTCCCCCCCATTCTTCCTGCATTCAGTCCCAGGGGAGTTGGGACGGGACTGGTCTGTGCCTGTGTCTCCTCGTTTTCAGGGCAGTTCTCAGAACAGCTCCCTGCTCTGGGTTTACTGGCCTGGATTCCATCTGCCCCAACCCTCGTTCCCTTTTTCCTCCTCAGGGGCCATGAACAATGCACGGAGCAAACTGCTCAGCTCCACCTCGGACTCGGATCTGCGGCGCTACCGTGCCATCAGCAGGATCCCACAGATAACTCTCAACTTCGTGGACTTCAAGGCTGAGTCCTTCCTGACGGCACCACCGGGAGAGCGAGAGATCATTGCGCCCACCAAGGTGAAGGATCGGACACACAACGTCACCGAGAAGGTCACCCAGGTGAGGCCTGAGTGGTGGTGGGGCCTCTGGAGCTGGTCTCTGTGGCTGCGGGCTGCTGGTGGCCATGGGTGCCACCATCCTGTGCATCATGCTGGGTTGCCAAGTGGCTGGGGCTGAGGTCTGGGGCTCCCGGCAGGCCTGGCTGATTCTTCCTGGCTTGGATTGGAATGTGGGGACAGAGCTGAGAGCAGTGGGCCTGTAGGTGCTGCGGAGGAGTTTGTGCGGCTTTGCCAGTGTCACGTGGGTGGTGACCTGTCTGGCTCCATCTCTAGCCTGTGCGCTTGGCCCAGCACTCCCAGGAGCTGACATGGGCCCTTAACTGTGCTTGGATGGGGCATCAAGGGGGTGAGGAGAGGACAGGTGGGGGGCCGAAGGGGTGCCCTTATACCTGGCCAGACAGGGTTTCTCAGGGACTGGAATAGATGCATTTTCCTGGCTGGGGTACAGGGTATATGGTATGGGTCTGGGGGTGGGCTGGGGATGTGCTTTGTATGCCCTAGGCACCATGTGAACTGCTTTGTGCTGGATCCCAGGAGCACCCCTGCCTGGCCAGGGACTGCAGCAGGCGTTGGCACCCCGTCCTGTCCTCTGCTCAGCCCCACAGTGCCCCGTCCCACCATGGTTCAGCCTGTACCATGCAGCACCTGGGCCTGTGGGGTGTAGAGCTGGCAGTACAGGGCCAGTGACCTGCTGGGCTGCAGAGCTGGGGCTTCTGAACTTGTTGGAGCTGTGTCTGGCAGGGGTGGGACCCTGAGCAAAGCTGCCAGGGCAGGTGCATGTGGCCTGAAGCCAATGCAGCATTTGCAGCCCCTTCTGCAGGGCTCAGCCCAGCCAGCTGTGGATAGTGAGCCCAGGAGACATCAGCGCAGTGGGCAGTGGGCCAGGGCTCAGTGGGATGTAGGCTTCTCACAACCAGTACTGGGCCCTGTACAGCCATGGGACTGGGGCTCAATTATGGGAGTGCCATCGGGTGACATGTTGGCAGAGGGCTCTGTGGGGTGGGCAGGGGCTTGGCAGGAAGTGCCATGGGGTGGAGACTCTACAGGATGGTGCTGTGGGGCAAGGGTCTTGTGGCAGGGCCATGGGACAGGAGGTCAGTGGGGTTGCTCTCTGTTTGAAGTCAGTGCTGACCCAGTGTCTGTCCCAGGTTCCTGCCCCTGCCCAGGGCTCCCCCAGCCCCACCCCCCCCAAGATGTGCCCCTTTCAGCCTAGGCTGCTGCTGCACGTGCTCATGCCACCGGAGCTGGTTTGCAACCATGCCCCACATAAGCGCTTGCACAGTTGGTGCTGGCCTAGGATCCCCAAAGCACACACATGACCTGCTCTGGGCAACACTGGTGTGCTGTGGTGTCACCCCAAATGGTGGGTGGGGCCCTGAGATGAGTGCAGGTGGGACACATCCAGTCAGGCCCCCAGGCAAGCTGCCCACCCAGCCCTTGGGACCCCAGCCTGCAGTGAGCTGAGCTCTCTGGGTCCTTGGTGCTGTGCAGGCAGGGCGTGTCCCCCCCCCCCCTGCAGTTTAGCTCCTACTACTTCCTCATCCATCTAGCTGCTAACAAGGGAAGGATTCCCAGAGCCAAGCAACATAATTAATTACTGCTAGGCTCCCTGCCCCGCTAATCCCTCCCTGCTTAGTGCTCCCCAGTACAAGAGGGCCAGCTGTGCCCCCCAGCTGGGGAGAGAGTGGGGTAGGGCATCTGCACAGCTGTGGGTGTCGCTGGGCATCTGGGGCTGATCATACCCATCTTGGGGGCGCTGAGGTGCTGGCATCTCCTGTGCCATGGCATGGCACTGTGCAGTGCAGCCATGTGGCCTTCGCAACCTGTAATGTCTGTCAAAAGGACTGTACCGGGCTGTGGCAAAGCTGGCAGCTGCCCAGAGACATGGGGCCAGGAGTCTGGTGCACTGGGAGCCTCAGGGCCACAGCGTGGGGCAGGGTCTGGGGTGACAGGGTGGCAGCGTGGGGCAGGGTCTGGAGTGGCAGAGGGCGGCTGTGTGAGGCAGGGTCTGGGGTGGCAAGAGGTGATGGTATGGGGCAGGGGGTGGTGGTGTGGGGAGGGCCTGGGGCAGCAAGGGGTGGTGGTGTGGGGCAGGCTCTGGGGCGACAGTGCACAGCAGTGTGGGGCAGGGTCTGGGGCTCTAGTCATGCAGCAGGGCACAAGCCCCTGATGACAGCTGGGAGGGGGCTGAGGCACATGGGGGGAGCAGGTGGCACCCTGTATGACACAACGGGCCCAATGCCCCCGTGGTTACAACCAGCTGTATGAGGGGCCTGAAGCCGACAGACACCACGGCAGGATTTTGAATCCGCAGGCTTGACACAGGGCTCCTTCCTGCTGCTGAGAAGCACTTTCTCGGGGGTGGAGTGCTGGGGCTGTTCATACAGGGCTCTGCCCCAGCTGCTGAGATACGGCCCCCCCCCGGGTGGAGCACAGAGCAGTTGACATAGGGCTCAGCCCCAGTGCTGAGATGCGGCCCCTCTGGGGTGGGGCGCAGGGCTGGAGAGCAGCAGAGTGCAGGTGTGCACTGCAGGCCAGATTGGCGCAGAACCCAGAGGGCGATCCTGTCATACAGACCCTGCAGCATTTGGGTGGCTGAGACGTCCCCTCCACCATTTGTCCTGGAAAAATAGTCAGTGCTGGTTTGGCTAAAGTTTTATCCAAAGGGGGACACTTTTCCCAGTGCCTCCTTGTGTCACACCGGGCACTAGGGCCAGACCTGGCTGCCTGGGGGATACCCCACCCCACCAACTGCAGCCTCGGGGCGCTGTTTGGTCCCCCGCCCCACCCAGACCCTGCAGGGTGGGTATGGATGGTGGGTGGAGGCCATGGCCCAGGGTTGGGTGCCATGCCAGGCCCCGGGGAAGAGCGATGGTGGGAAACAACGCCCAGCCGGGGCTCTGGCCATTAGGAATGCGTGGTGTGTTGCCCTGGCTGGTCTCCCCACCGGCCCCCGCACTCGCTTCTGGCTGCCAAGGACACGATGCGCTGCTTGCCACAGCACTGACGCAGTGATGAGTCAGCCTCCAGCCACAGCTGGAGTGGGGTCACCCTGCGGTGCCCCGAGGACTGGCACCTCGGGGTGCTTGCCTCCTGTGCAAGCTAGAGCTGGGAGGGGCTGGGATCCAGGACTCCTGGGGTCTCGCCCATCTTGGGGTGGGGCATGGGGCAGTGAGCACTAGTGATTAGAGCAGGGGCTGGGAGCAGAACTCCTGGGTTCAATCCTGGGAGGAGAACAGGTTAATGGTTGCATGGTGGGGGGTTACTGGGAATCTGGACAGCTTCCCCCTTGCCTCACTGGGTGAGCCAGCTGAGTTGTGCCTCAGTTTCCCATCGGCTGAAAGATGTCTGTGGGGAGGGGCAGACAGCAGCCTGCGAGCTGGGGAGGGGAGGGGCAGGGCTAGCCCCTCCCTGGGGGCGGGCACGGGGGTGGGTATCAGGCAGGCTGAATGGAGAGGTAGAACTGGGGGCTGGGCACTGGCAGCAAGATGAGGAGTGGAGAGGGATGGGGCTATGAGCATCCCCTAGTGGGGGGGCAGCTCTGAGGGGGCCCTCTGCTCCTGCCATGGCCCCAGGGAGGCGGGACAGCAGTGGGCAGTCTGAGGGTGTGCGCAGGAACAGGGTGCACCGTGCTGGGCGTATCTCCAGCCTGGCACAGGAGGTAGGTGGGGGGCACAGGATGGGGGTATGGGCTGGGGGCCAGGGTAGGGGGCGGGGGGGCCAGGGCCCCACCCCCAGTCCTGGGGCACCAAAGGGTGAGGGAGGCTGGCTGGGCTGGAGGGACAGGTGGGTCCAGGGCTCCCGTCGGGATGGTTCTGCTGTAGCGGCCGGGGGTTCCTGGGTGCGGGGGGGTAGCCCCGTGCATCCTCCCCTCCCCCACATCCCACCCCAGATGGCTTGATCCAGATTTATGGCAGGCTGGGACTGAGAGGCAACGGCTTTAGCAGATGACTGTTTTCCACCCCGTGACCGTCCTCCCCAGCGCCCTGGCTCTGCTCCCCTGCCCTGCACCTCCAGTCCTGGGGGCCTCTCACTGCACCCCATTGCCTTCAGCCCTGCACTCCCCACCTTGTACCCTGATTGCTTTGAGCCCTGTGTGCCTCCCTCCATTGCTCACAGCCCTGCACCCCAATATCCTGCATCTCCTTATCCCCTGGTAATGTGGGCTCCCCACTGCCTCCCAGCCCCACTGCCCCAGTCCTAAGCCACCCATTGCCTCCCAGCCCCGCACCACCAGAGCCCCACATCACCATTACCCTGCAGGCGTCTCCAGTGCCTCCCATTGCCTCCCAGCCTGGCTCCCCCAGAGCTCCCCACTACTCCCCTGCAGACCACTCCGTTGCTCTACTCCTCTCCCC
>ML682284.1:570415-614385 GCA_007922195.1 Podocnemis expansa | reverse complement strand
CTCCGGGGCTTGTCCTGGGGGTTTACTATCTGCCCTCCTAGGTGATCTGAGAGCCAACTGTCCTAGCTGCTGTGGTAAGTGGATTGCTAATAAACCCTCTGACTGCTACACTGGCTGAGTGTCACTGCTGATTGGGACGGCTGGGACCCTCGTAGGGGGAGGAACCCACCCCCCCCGCAAGGGAGACCAGACAGAGCAAGGATCGGACCCTCTGAGCCTGGATTTGGGAGCTGGCTACAGGTAGCGTGGAGACCTGGGTGAACGGGAGAAAGCTCCACCGTAGCAGAGTCCCTGGTGGCTGTGAACAGAGGGGATCCAAGAGGCTTTTCTGGGTTCTCCGTGACATATGGTATACAACAATGCTCATGGTGTTTATCTGAATGGCTTTTGTGACGTGTGAATGTTCCTGATGTACAAGGGTAATGGTATTTTGTGCCTCCGAATTGAAGGGAAAACTGGGAGGGGTGCTCTAAGAAGACCACTACAGCCAGAGCTGGGCCAAGGATTTTTGGTGCTGTAGGCCAGTGATTTTCAAACTTTCTTCCTCAGGACCCAGTTGAAAAAAATCATTTATGCCTGTGACCCAACAATTTCATCTTTCAGGAATGCATTCCAGTTTTTTGACGGCGGCAGCAGGGGGTGCCGCAACCCATTACCTGAGGTCTGTGACCCACTACTGGGTCCTGACCCTATGTTTGAATACCACTGCTCTAGGCGAACTATGATTTTGCCCCCCCTCCCCATGTTGTAAGAGAGAACATATTACTATGTATTTTTTTAAAATAGAGAACAAAATTCACTTCAATCTAGTTTGGTGCCCTTTAAAACCTGGTGCTGCAGGCGACCCTCTAGTTCACGTATATTGGGTTGGGCTGGCCCCGACTGCACCCTTCAGTACTGGGGGAAGGGCTGAGCTCATCCAGCAGTTCTGTCATTTGCTGCAGGTCTGTCTGTCCCTCTGGGCAGCCTTCCTTCTCCTGAGAGATGTGCACCCTCGGAAGCTGCCTGCCACCCAGGCTGGGACACCCACAGTGGAGGTGCTGGCAGGCAGGCATCCAGTTAGCTGGGGTGGGCAGGGGCTCAGGAGGGGCCATGGGGCAGGTTGTGGGGTAGACATGCAGCCAAGATCCTGGGCTCTTGTGCTTGTCACAGGCAGGATCTCCCCACCCCGTCCAAGTGCATCAAGTGGCCATGCCTCTCCCCAGAAGCAGCTGCCTCTGCGCTGTGCCAGTGGCTGGGGCCAGACGCTGGGGAGACACTGCGATGCCAGGCCGCAGCCAGGGCTCTGTTACTCCCTTTGCAGCCCTTGGGAGTGGACAGGGGCTCCTGCTCCTCTGAGTGCCCCTCTTCCTGCATCTTTGGTGGCCCCACTGCAGGTTGGGGTTGGTCTTAATTTGGTGTCTCCCAGAGTCAGTTTAATTTTAGATCCAGGAGCCAGAGGCTTGGGCTGGTTTCTAGGTAACCCCTGTCCTCCCTGTGCAGCCCACAAAAATGGAAATTGGGGTGTTGAGGGAACAACTCCCTCTTAAAGGGGCAGCGCTGCCAGCAGGCTCTGGCTCTGGGCTCCAACAGGGTGGCAGAGTCCCCAGACAGACGTGCTGCCTCCTGCAGGCCCTGTGGGGCTGACTGGCTCTGTTCCCTCCCTTTCCACAGACGCCACGACCCCTATCACGCTCACTGTGACCCTCCCCCATGGCATGCGTCATGGGCGTGGATGTGGGTTCTGGGATATCCTGACACACTCTGAGGCCAGAAAACAGACAAACAAGGAGTCCTGTGGCACTTAAAGACTAACAAATATATTTATTGCATGAGCTTTTGTGGAAGAAAATTCCATATTGTCCCATTTTTTTTCAAGGAGTCTGATGAAGAGGGGTTTTCTCCCATGAAAGCTCATGCAATAAATATATTTGTTAGTCCTTAAGTGCCACGGGACTCCTTGTTTGTTTGTGTTACTGAACTAGACTAACACGGCTGCCCCTTTGGATCTGAGGCCAGAGGAAACTTGGGCCCTGCACTACACTTTAAGGGGTTGGGGGGGCCATACTGCAGGGAGCCCCAGAGGGAGCAGCTGACATTCAGGCTGAATGGTGTGGATCAGGGTGGGGGCTCAGTTCAAGACCTGCCCTACCCATCGACAGTTGCAAGGATGAGGAATGAGGGATGCTCACATGCTGGTGCCCTGGTTCATGTGTGTGTGCCCAGCCTCCCAGATACCTGCATAGGTGCTGCTCCCTGCACAGGTGTGCACACTTGTATGCATGAACACACATAGAGCAGCCTCACAGGCTGCGCGTGCACTGCCCATGCTGAGACATGCCATGCACACGCTGCCTGGTGCTGACACACGTCTGCATAATGCATGGCTGGGCTCTCCTCCATGTGCTGGCCCTGCTCTGCGCCCCACTGTGGGGTCAGAGTGCTACCTGGGATGAGTACAGCCAGACCCCCCCCAGCACTGCGCCCCCCCTGGGACTGGGTACACTGGGGGCAGACACCTCTGTTACTTGTGGCCCCAAGGGGTCTGTCATGGCTCAGTCCTGGGGATCTGGCTTGAGGGTCCCCTGCCAAGGGGATTGAGAGCCCCCCCCCAGACCCAACAGCCCATCTGTGCCACTGTCAGGGGCGGGGAGGGGCGGGGCAGGGCAGGGCAGGCCATCTCCTTGCCCCCACACCCCCCAGCACTACGGAGAGGCTAAGGGTGGCTGGGTCAGCCTCTCTTGCAGGGTGGTGCCCAGAGCACTGCTGGGGGACGCTGATGCCCAGGGTTCTGGCTGCACATGGGCATGGCCGTCGTGGGGTTAATGGACAGGGGGAGGGGGTGGCCAGGCTCTGGCTGGGTCCGTCCTGCACCCACTGGCTCTTTTGTTGCTGCGAGAGCAGGGCAGGCTGGGTAAAATTTCCGCCCCAATAATTTTCCTCTCCACTCTCGGTGGTGTGGCTCCCTCCCTCTCTCACAGGCTGGCGGCTCCGCCACTCGTTTGTCTCCTCTCCCCACGGATGCCCTGGCACTTCCCAAGGTGCTCACATGCAGGAGCCACCCCCCGGTTGTCTGCACCGGGGCAGCAGGATGCCCGTGAGCCAGGATGGTAACGTGGTGCTTCCCCAGCACCCCACAGGCACTCAGGGGGTGTGCGGCTGGGGGTGAGCCCGGGCGCCACGCTATGGGCTCCATGTGGCACGCAGGGCGGCTGTGAGGATGCTGTCCTCCCTCCTGCAGCTGCTCCAGTTCTCAGGTCCCCCCACCGCCACCCCCCAGGCCAGAGCGGGACCCATGCCTGGCGTCGCCGTGTGTAGCACCTGCCTGTGCCTGGAGAATGACGCCCCTTGTGAAGCTGGGCAGGGCAAGGAGGAGAAGGTACTGACTTGTCCCTTTTGTTCCCAGACAGCAGGGGCTGGCAAAGCGTCCCAGGCCACCAGGTAGCGAGCAGATGAGGTGCGGGGTGGGCATGGAACTTGGCATGGTCTGCCTGTGTCCCAAATGGGAGCAGGGAGGCACAGCCTTGCTTGCCAGGAGCACCAGCCCTAGGATCTGAGACGGGCAGGGTTGGGGGAGGGAAGGGGTGAATGGGACCTATGTCCTTTCCGACCCTGGGAATGCGAGTCCCAATCCAGCCCCAAGACCAGGACTGACTGGGTTGGGGGGTGGTGGTGAATGGGACTGGGTCCTTTCCCCTCCCAGGTACGCCAGCCCCAGGGCAGGGACTGGCTGGCCTGGGGCTGGGAGGAGGGTAAAGGAGTGAATGGGATCAGGGTCCTTTCGCATCCTGGCAATGCCAGTCATGAGCCGGCGCTGGAGGGGGGTGTTGGGGGGGGGAGGGAAAGGGACCTGGGGCTGAAAAAGGGGGGAAAGGGAACATGGGGCTGGAACATGCCCAAGGCCCCGGATGCCGGGGTTCCCTCTCTGGCAGCAGAGCACCAGCAGCATGCTGGCAGCGTGGCCTGGCCCCTTCACTGAGCCAGGGCAGGGGGAGTCTAGGGCAATGGGGTGTCATGTCTGTGCTCAGGGAGGGGAACCCTGGCAGGGCTCTGTGCCCCCCCCCCCCCGCTCCCATAGGCTTGTTCTCAGCTCCTTTAGGAGAGTGGTTTCTGTTGGGTGTGGATGGTACAAGGGCTGCAGCCTGCCCTGTGCCAGGTGCCGCACATGAGCTGCGCTCCTCATCCCAGGGCTACAAGCCAGTGAAGGCACAGGGGTGGTGGGTGTTTTCAGACACAGCTCCATTTGCTCCTTGTTTTGGGTCATTACATAAATCTGCACCTGCTCTCCCCATCTGCCCGGTGGCGCTGCACGTGCCAGGCGGTTCTGGTGGGTGGCACTGCAGGACTTCCTGGCGGAGGGGAAGCTGGGCTGCAATCCCCTGTGGGAGCAGAGGGAAGGAGGAGCTGTGGGGAGAGCTCCCAGCATGTCCAGGGCTCAGGGCTGCCCAGCCAAGGGAACAGGCCTATGCCACCTGTGGGTGGGCCCAGGTAGCCAAGCTGTGTATTTGGGGTCACATTTGAGGGGCACCGGCAGAGCTGGAGGGGAGCCAAGGTCTGGGCTAGCAGGGATTCCAGACTGTGCAGCTCTAGTCCATTTAGACCAGTTCTGGAAAGGGCCACAGAGCTGACCGTGGGCTGGGAACCTGGCTCCCAGGAGAGGATGCAGGCGCTTGGGGGGGTTTAGTGTCTCCAGGAGACAGTCAAGGAGGACATGAGCATGGTCTGTAGGTACCAGATCCCTGCGCCCAGGCTGGAGTGAACAGGGCAGGGGATCTTGGTGGCAGATGGCTCTTTGCTGTAGCAGGCAGGGCCAGGGGAGCTGGACCAGCCCTGCACCAGCTGGAAGCAGGAAACAAATTCCCTGGGCAGGGTCGCCTCACTGGAACGACTGACAGGGGTGTGCAGGGGGTCCTCTCCATGACATGGGGTCGGTGAATCTGGACCGGGTGTCTCTCGAACAGCTCCGCTCTGCTCAGCTGGGCAGGTTGGGCCAGGTGCGGGAGCCTAGGACAGCCCAGTCCTGGACTCTGGGTTGGGGCTGGCCAGACTGGGGTGGGGGCAGGGAATGGATCAGTGCTGGGACCTAAAATCCTGGGCTGACCTGGCAGGTCCTGTCTCTGCTCTGATTTCTTCTTGCTCCTTTGTTCACCAGAGTGCTTCTCAGCTCCCCGGTGACTGCGTCGCCCTGCTGCTGGGCCCTGTGTGCATCCCGGCCTCTGGATCCTGGCATGTTCAATGGCATCAGGCAGGGATCACCCGGTGCTTGGCCCAGCCGGGGTCAGCATTCCCCAGAGCTGGGTGGGCGCTGGGCAGTCCTTGTTCTCCTGCTGGGTCCCTGACCCTGTTCCCCAGGGGAAGCATGACTCCCATCCAGGCAGGAGGAGGGGGTGTGTGTTTTAGGCTAGGGATGGAGGCTGGTTAGCAGGGGGTTTGCTGCTGTGTCCCTAGGGCCAGGGTTTGTCTGCAGAGCAGAGGAAGGTCCTGGCCACATGGCTCTGAGTGTGGACCATCCCTGCCCAGATCCCAAGGGGGGAGGCCCCAGAGGATCAGAAGTGGGGCAGTCACAGGGCTGAGAGTGGGTGTAGCCTGCATGCCATGTCTCTGCCCAGGGCTGGGGTCCAGGCTGGCAGCCCTCGTGCCCTGGTGTTGGGAGGAAGGGGGATCCCCAGGCCAGGAGGGCAGTGTGGTTTGTGTCTTCCTGGCACACTGCAACTGGCCCTTTCCCAGGGCGACTGGTGTTTTTGGGGGATGCCCGGATCACTCCAACCAGCCCCAGGTGGAGGAGGTGCATGTTTACCTGTTGCTCCCTCAGCCTTAACCAAGCTTAGGGAGCCCCAGTCTGGTGGGTGGGTGAAAAGCTGGTGTGTAGCAGTGGGCACGGCTGGGCATTTGAAGCGGGGCCATGCTGCAAACTGCACCTGGCTCTGCAGCCACTCCCTCCCCCCCCCCGCCCGGGGTAGATCAAGTGGGTCCTGGGCATTCAGGGTAGGTAGCCCTCAGCTCACTCCAGTGTCTGACCCAAGGTGCTCAGTAGCTTCAACGTGTCCGCGGGCAGATGGAAACCTGTCTGTTCCAGAGACTGGACCGCATAGCCTGGGGTGGTTGGGGACGCGCTGAACATGGCCAACCCCAGAGCCCACCTTCCCTGATCCGTGCCCCGGGCCAGCAGTGAGTGTGGCCATTCTCAGCTGGGCCTCGCACCTCAGCAAGGGCTGGCACTTGTTTCCCCAGCATCACTGAGTGCTGTGCTGGGAACTGGCCAGTGTGCCCCAGTGGGGAGCAGGTTCAAACTCCCTCAGTGCCCCTGTCTTAGCCTGCAGGGCTGGGCCCTGGGCTGTGCCCTGGCTGTTTGCAGCCGCATCCCTGGGATGGGGCAGCAGCCCAAGTTGCCCCTTGGCCTTATGGGGCCAGGGCCCCCCAGGCTGTCCCTGAGGGGCTGGTCCATCACCTCTGTGCTGGGCTGTAGCTCCTCACCCCTTTCCTGTGTCTTGGGTCCCTGTTCCGGATTCCTGGCTGCAGTGCCCTCCAGCTGCCAGGACACCTAATCCCTGTGCCATGCGGCTGGGGGGAGGGCAGCTGAGTGAGGGGACGGACGGGAGCAGCTGCTAGCTCTGGGCTGGGGCGTCCCAGGGTGTCGCCCATTAGCCGGGCACTTTGGGGGCCAAGGGTTTGCCAGCTCTCTGGGGCCGTACTTGTCCCTCCAGCCCAGGCTGCCTGTGAGACTCCAGTCCTCTGTGCCAGCACAACCGGCTTGCTGCAGCCCAACTCCCGGTGCTCCCAGTGCAGCGAGCTCCAGCCCTGTGCTGGTGGCGGTGGGGAACAAGGGCCTTGGGCCCAGACTACAACCGGTAAGAGAGCTCCTGCCCCCCACCTGCCCCTGCCTCGCTGCCAGGCAGGACTGGTCCCACCCACAGCGTGCTCCATGCCCCACTTGCCTCTGGCCTGCTCTACTGCCAGTACCCCCACCTCCCAGCCAGGCGGAGCTGATGGGGGGGCCCTGGGATGGTTTGGGCAGCTGGTGACCTTTGCTTGGTGACCCCACTGCAGAGCTCAGGGGAGCAGAAGCAGGGGCCTGCAGAGGGTTGGTGTTAGGGAACCCGAGCTGCAGTGGGAAGGTGGCACTCCTGAGCGGTGCCTTCGCCAGGCAGAGCTGCCTGAGGCAGGAGACCCTGGATTTAGGGGGCTGCTGTGTTAAGCTGAGCTCTGCCCTTCAGGGTCACCCCCCCCCCCCCAGGAATCCCTGCACACTGCCCAGTGCCCAGAACAACACCCCAGGGTGCCTGCACCACTTCTGGGCCTGGCACTCCCACAGGGAGGATGCAACCCCCTCCTCAGGTTCAAACACCCTGCCCCAACCCTGGCCCTGGGATGGGGGCAGCCCAGGGGGCCCACAACATGCGCATGGCCAGTGGGTTACCCTAGAAGGTTGTGCGCTCTAGTTAGATGCCTCAGCCCAGCTCAGGCCTGCTGCAGTGAGGGGGGCTGTGTGCTTGTTGTGTGACGAGGGCGGGATCCCCCGCTCCACACCCTGCAGCCAGTCCAAGTCCAGGACCAGATGGACCTATGTTGACTGGCCGCTGAGGGGCTGCAGAGCTGGGTTCCCCACATGGTGACCAAGAGTGGCTCTGGGACACCAGCACCCCATGCTTTGCACTGGCCAGTGTTGGCTACATCCCCTGGGGATTCACTCTGAGGCTCATGGACCCACCAGCACTGCAGTTACTCACACTTTTTTCCCTGGCTGCGAGCAGCTCAAGAAGCAATGCGGGCTGGGCTGGGCGCATCCCCCGGTTGCCTCTGCTCATAGCTCAGAGCAGCCTGGAGTCCTGGGGCCATGTGAGACAGGCTGCTGTGTGGGGGGCACCACAGGGCAGAATGTGGCTGTGGGACCAGGCACCCCCTGGGCCTCTCCTTTCCAGGGACGTGCCCAGCTGAACTGAGTTAGGCTGGTACTGAGCATGGCTTGGCACTGCCCAGGGGTGGGGGCTCAGCAGGGGATGCCATGGGACAGGGATAAGATGGGGCACTATGGGGCAGGCGGATGAACTGGTGGGGCTAGGAGTGGGCAGTGGCTCAGCAGGGATGCTGAGAGGGGGAGCGGCAGCGATCCAGTGGAGGATGCTGTAGGGTGGGGAGCAGGCAGGGGGCACTACGTGGGCCACCGTGGAATGGAAGGAGGCTGGGGACTTGGTGAGGGTTGCCATAGGGCAGGAAGTGGGCAGAGGTGTTGCATGGGGGGGAGCTGGAGAGGGCTCGGCCAGGTGGGGGCATGGCACTCTGGGAGACCACTCTGGGCACGTTGCCCGGCATCTGCAGTCCCAGGCCTGACCCCACCACATCTCCTGGCAGGTGCTGTCGCTTGGGGCCGACGTGCTGCCGGAGTACAAGCTGCAAGCGCCACGGATCCACAAATGGACTATCCTGCACTACAGCCCCTTCAAGGCGGTGTGGGACTGGCTCATCCTGCTACTGGTCATCTACACGGCTGTCTTCACACCCTACTCGGCCGCTTTCCTGTTGACGGAGCAGGAGGAGGCGCGACGCCGAGCCTGTGGCTACGCCTGCACTCCACTCACAGTGGTGGACCTCCTGGTGGACATCATGTTCATCATCGACATCCTCATCAACTTCCGCACCACCTACGTCAACTCCAACGAGGAGGTGGTGAGCCACCCCGCCCGCATTGCCACCCACTACTTCAAGGGCTGGTTCCTCATCGACATGGTGGCTGCCATCCCCTTTGACCTGCTCATCTTTGGCTCCGGCTCCGAGGAGGTAACACCCGCCTGGTGTCAGCAGGACACTGGCAGCATCCACATGGGGTGGGCAGGCTGGGACGTGGGGAGAGGGAGGCAGGGGGCTGACACAGGGATGGCTCCGTTCCATGCGCCTCTCAGCTGCTGTCATCCAGGAACGTTCCCTGCCAAAACCAGCCCCATCTGTCAATCGATGCCAGGGACCAGACCCCCTGCCCAGCCACCACCAGTCCCTGCCCCCTGAAATCCAGCCCCCTACCGTGCCCCACCCTCTCTGGCCTTCCACTCTTTTAACCCAGCCTCCTGCCAGTCCTGCCCCTGTAACCCAGCCAATGCCGGGCCCCTGGCCCCTAACCCATGGTCCTTCCCGCCCCACCGCCTGTAACCCAGCCAATGCCAGCCTCCTCCGTCTCTAAGCCAAAAACCCTTTGGCCCCACTGTGTCTAACTCAGTCTCCTTCCTGCCCCGCAGCCACTGCCAGGCTTCTGCCCATCTAGCGTTGTCCTCTCTGGCCCCGGCCCTAACCCGCCTCCTTCCAGCCCTGACTATGAAACCTGAACCCTACCAGGCCCCACGCCCTCTCATCTTCTACCCCTCTTACCCAGTCTTCTGCCAGCACCACCCCTCTAACCAAGCCACTGCCAGGCTCCACCCCCTCTAGCCCAAAAACTCTCTGGCCTGCCGTGTCTAACTCAATCTCCTTCCAGCCCTGCCCCCTGTAAACCAGCCATGGCCAGGCCTCGCCCACTCTAGCCCAGTCCCGTCTGGCTCTGCTCCCCAACCCAGCCACTGACATGGTTTTGGATGGAGTGGAAGTTAAGGGAAACCTGAAACAACCCTGTAAGCAAGTGGTTGTGCTTGGGCAGCTTAGGGCAAAGACAGAGATGTTAAGACCTGATGGTCTCCATAAGGCTAACTCTGAGAGGGAACAGATAGTGCCTCAGGATCAGAGGATACATTGGGGAGCTGCAGCTACAGAGCAAGACAGCTGGGCAGTTGATTGTGACCTGGGCCTCCTAGGATAACCTCCTGAATGTTCAAAAGTCAGAGCCTGCTGCAAAACCAGGGGCCAAACCCCTGAACCACTGATGGGTGATACTTAAACCAGTATCCCTGTCAGTAGCAAAATGTGCCTCTGATTCCCCACACTGATCATCATGAAGCATAACAAAATAGAAATAGCCTGCTTTATTGCTCATCTGGTCCCCACCTGGCCACTGGGTCTCTTAAAGAAATAGGTTCTCTTGACCCCAAAGGGCCAGCCACATCCCCTAGAAGAATATAGGTTTGGATCTTACCCAAAATACCACACTGCCAGTCAGTCCTTTAGTAACTGCAACTAAAGGTTTAATATAAAAAGAAAAGAAACAAAATATGAGAGATGTTAAAGGGTCAAAGTGGATCACACACATACAAATGATTTAGAGTCCATAGAAAGCAAGTCCATGGAAGCATTCGGAGTTTGCAGGGTAGTCCAATTCCTCTGGCAGACGCCTGACCCCTGTCTGGCTCTCAGTCCTTTTGTCAAGTCACAGAGGAATAGTTCCAGAGATGGGTGTTGGTTGTAGATTGGAGACTGAAGACAAAATGGGGTTGATGTTGCTGCCTTTTATCAGCTCTGGCCTTCCCCATGCTGTGTGGAGTTCTTGCAAATCAGAATGGAGTTGAATCACTTGGATAGGTCCTAGTGGCTCAACAGGTTTCTCCTTAAGCCCCCCCCCGCCCCATACCTGGGAGGTTCCCCAATGGGCCATTAAGGAGACAGTAGTTGCAGGCTTCCAGCTTGAGAGTGTCCCAGAATCCAGTAACTTAAAACAGAGATAGAACAAATATATTCCTCACTCCTAACACAGATATGACACCTACATATAAATGATAGCATCATTCCTAGCTCATTGCCACCTTTCTATTGGTCAAACTGGCATATTGCTTATGAATTATTGCAAATATGAGATATTGTTAATATGAAAAACAATCATAAATAACTCCCTAAATTTGGACAGCGTCACAGCCCCCTGCCCATAGGCCAGCCATGGCCAGGCACCACTCACTGTGCACTCATAGACTCTAAGGTCAGAAGGGACCAATGTGATCATCTAGTCTGACCTCTTGCACAATGCAGGCTACAAAACTGCACTGACTCGCTCCTGTACTAAACCTCTAACCTAGGACTGAGTTATTTACTTCCTCAAATCATGATTTAAGGACTTTAAGACTATATCTACACTTAGAACGTTAGTTTGAATTAACTGAATTTGAACTAATCAAGTCAAACTAATAATGATTAGTTCAAATTCCGTCAATTCAAACAAACATGGCCACACTAGGAAAACCAACTCGACAGGACTTGAGTTGGACAGGACTTGCTAATTCGAATTGGAGGAGGGGCACTGTGGGAGGTGTAGCAACATGGCCCACAAGAAGGACCGTGCCACCATCCAACCCATGCTGGTCTCCAGGCCTCTGAGCCCTGCACAGGGAAAAGCATACCTTGCACAGCTCTAGCTGCAGTGTAGCTAGAGCTAGGCCGGGGATGCTTTTTCCCACATCAGGCTCAGAAGGCTAGAGCCTGGCACAGGATGTTTTCAGGCTTTGTGTCAGGCATCCCCACCCTGTCTGTCTCTGGCAGATCTGGCCAGGTGGAGGGAGAAGGTATTGCCCCTGCCCCGCTCAAGCAGTGCTGCCCAGTGTGGGGAAGGGATCCCCATGTGCAGCTCCAACTATGCTTGCTGGTGCAGGGATGGGATGCCTGCGCACAGCTGGAGCCCCACTTCCTGGAGTCCCTGCACCGGCAAGCAGGGCTCCAGCCATGTGTGGGAGTCCTGTCCCTGTGTGCGGTAAGCACGGCTAGAGCTGCGTGCGGGGATCCCTTCCCTCCCCCAGCAAGCTGGGCTCCAGCTGGGTGCGGGGTTCCTTCTGTGATGCTGTCTTGGTCTAGGGGACTGTTTATTAATATTTTTCATATTAATTTTTCATATTTGCAATAATCCAGATGTGATATACCATGTTTGTTGTCAATAGAAAGGCTATAATCTGCCAAGAATGATTATACGGTTTATATGTAGGTATCATGCCTGTATTAGAAGTTAGAAATCTATTTGTTTTTATGTGTGTTCCAAGTGATTTGTTCTTAAGACAATCCCAGACTGGGTGTCTGCAAAACTATTGTTCTCTTTAACGGCTCCCATCAGGGGGCCTCCCAGCTGCAGTGGGCCCAAGAAGAAACCTGTCTGACCAGTCACCCAGACTGACAATTTGGCCCAACTCCATTTTGATCTGGCAAGGACTTTGAGATAAAAGGCAGGGGACCCATCTCCATTTTGTCTTTAGTCTTCAGTCTTCAGTCCATCTGCAACCGACACCCTCCTCTGGAACTATTCTCCTGGGACTGAATAAAGGACTGAGACCCACCCAGCTGCTGCTGCTGCTGCTAGGTGCCCACCAGAGGAGTGAGACTAACCTGCAAACTACAGGATCTTCAAGGATTTGTCTTCTGTGGAGTCTCAACCATTTGTATGTATGTGATTCACTTTGACCCTTTAATGTCCTTCATGTTTTGTTTCTTTTCTTTTCTTTTTATATTAAAGCTTTAGTTGTAGTTACTAAAGGATTGGCTGGCAGCGTGGTATTTTGGATAAGATCCAAGCCTATGTTGTTGTGGGAGATGTAGCTGGCCCTTTGGGGTCAAGAGAACCTATTTCTTTAAGAGACCCAGTGGCTAGAGGGAACCATAGGATCTGATGTGCAGTAAGGGGGCTGTTTCTATTTTATTATGCTTAGTGATGACCAGAGTGGTTAGTCCGAAGCATGTTTTGTTACTGACTGGGAGACTGGTTTTAGTATCATCCGTCAGTGGGTTAGGGGTTTGGCCCCTGGATTTGCAGCTTGCCCTGATTTTGGCACATTCAGAAGGTTATTCCAGGAGGCCTGGGTTGCACCTTCCCTGCCCCAGCAAGTAGGGCTTTAGCCGTGCAAGGGGATGTCGTCCCTGCACCGGCAAGTGGGGCTACAGCCGGTCACGGGGGTCCTGTCCCTGCACCTGGTGATCATGGCTGGAGCCAGGCATGGAGGTCCGGGGTCCCCAGCACCCCACCCCACAGCCAGGGGACCAGGACTTTGTGAGCCCCATGCAGATTTTTGGGGGGGCACCCTGGGAGGAAAGTCTACCTATGTTAATTCGAAATAATGTTAGTTTGTATTAACACAACTAGACACCATTGATTAGAACTAGCCAGTTTGGATTGATGGTCACTTTGAAGTTACATGAGGTTTTGTAATTCTGAAACATTGTCTCTTCAATTCAACCTAAGGGAAGCCTTAGGTTGAACTGGCAAAACCCTATGTAGCCATGTTTTTTTTTAATTCGACCTAATGTTTATTAGGTCCAATTTAAATGTGCGTGTAGACATACCCTATGACACAGAGAATTCACCAATAGGTGAGACATGCTCTGTGCTACAGAGGAAGGTGAATCCCCCCAGAGCCCTAGACAATGTGCCTGGGGGGGAAATTCCTTCCTGACCCCAGATATGATGATCAGTTAAACCCTGAGAACATGAGCAAGTCTCAACAGCCAATCACCCAAGAAAGAGTTTTCTGTAGTAATTAAGAACCCACCCCATCTATGCTCCCTTCTCAGGCCACTTGCATTTCCATCACTGGTAGCCACAGATCAAAGATCAGTCAGTTTCCAAAGTAGGCTGTCCCATCATACCATCCCCTCCATAAACTTGTCAAGCTCAATTTTGAAGGCAGTTATGGTTTCTACCCCACAGCTCACCTTGGAAAGCTATTCCAGAACTTTACTCCTCTAATGGTTAGAAACCTGCACCTAATTTCAAACCTAAATTTCCTGAGGGACAGTTTGTATCCATTAATGTTGTATCCACATTGGTGCTATACTCAAATAATTCCTCTCCCTCCCTGATATTTATTCCTCTGTTTTATTTATATAGAGCCACTGTGACAGGCTGCTCCCCAGATCCAGTCCGGTGTGGTGCTGTGACCCCCCCCAATTCTAGCTCCTGAGCCCTGATTCGACGTGCTTTGGCAAGTGACCACTCACTTCTGAGTCAGTCCACTCTGGCCTCTGGCATGCAGTTGGTCACTAGCAGTGGGTGTATGTCGTCTGGTTGCTTGAGGATGGTCCCCAAGCAAGCACCCCTGGCCCCAGTTACCTTACCAAGAGCCGTTATCTACGGAGATTGAGGCCTACTCCCAATCACAAGACGCTCAAGTCTGTCCATTTAACAAAGAATTGGATCATGCCCAGCTGTCTCACTCATATCCTTTAAAGACCACACAGCTTTAGATACAGCAACTACTAGTTTATTGACTAGATAAGAATTCTAAGTGAGAATATGGCCAATCATGGTGGAATCACAATATAAATGAGTCAGGAAAGACCACAATAAATAAAAATAAAATTAAAACATGTATACTAACCTAATACCTCTACTTAAACTGACATCATAGTTCAAATTCATGCTTAAGGTATTTGGCTGTCAGATGTTTGTACACCAGTCTCTGCCTATAATGTGACCTGGGCCTCCTCGGGTAACCTCCTGAATGTGCAAAAATCAGAGCAAGCTGCAAAACCAGGGGCCAAACCCCCAAATCACTGACAGGTGATACTTAAACCAGTCTCCGAGTCAGTAGCAGAACATGCTTCTGATTCCCCATTCTGGTCATCACCAAGTATGACAAAATAGAAACAGCCCCCTTTGTTGCACATCAGCTCCTCCAGTCCCCACCTAGCCACTGCGTCTCTTAAAGAAATAGGTTCTCCTGACCACAAAGGGCCAGCCACATCACCCAGAACAATAGAGGCTTGGATCTTCCCCCAAAATACCACACTGCCAGCCAATCCTTTAGTAACTACAACTAAAGGTTTAATATAAAAAGAGAAGAAACAAAATATGAGAGATGTTAAAGGGTCAAAGTGAATCATATACATACAAATGATTTAGAGTCCCTAGAAAGCAAGTCCTTGAAGAATCTGTAGTTTGAAGGTTAGTTCAATTCCTCTGGTATACACCCAAGACGTGGGTGGGTCTCAGTCCTTTGTTCAGTCCCAGAAGAATAGTTCCAGTGGATGGTGTTGATTGTAGGTTGCAGACTGAAGACACAACGGAGATGGGGCCACTGCTTTTTATCCCCTTTGCCCTTTTCCATGGTCTTAGAGTCCTTGCCAAATCCAATTGGGGTTGAGTCACATGGTCAGTCTGGGTGACTCTTCAAACAGGTTTCTTCCTAGGCCCACCATAGCTGGGGGCTCCTCTGATGGGCCATTAAGAGCACAATGGTTTTGCAGACACCCAGTCTGGGATTGCCTTAGAATCAAATAACTTGAAATATAAATAGAACAAACATATTTCTGATTTCTAATACAGATTTGACATCTATATATAAACCATATAATCATGCCTAACAGATTACAACAATTCTATTGGTCCCAAACATGGCATATCACATATAGATTATTGCAAATATGAAATATTCATTTGAAAAATAATCATAAGCAGTCCCCTAGACTCAGCATCACACTAAACATGGCATATTGCAAATATAAACTATTAATATGAAAAAATACTAAATGATTCTCCAAAGCCAGATAGCATCACACCCCTGACGCAAAATTGATGCAGAAATGGGTGTTACCTGGACACTGCTGAATGCATCACAAGATGGTTAAATTTGGCTGTACACTATTATAGCTTTGAACAAGTTTCAAAGATTTTACAAAATATTAAGCAAATTGTGCATTTTCCATTCTCTGGAAGTGAATTAATTACAAGAGTTAACATGATCATTAATATTTATATCCAGTCAGCCTAAGAGTGTATTTTACATTTAACTTTGTTATGTCTTCAGTATAAATATTTTGTCAGAGGGCTAGATTGTCCAAGGCTCTCTTGGATTTTTGAAGATTTAACCAGTTGTCTTTGGTTTACCTCAGTTGTCTTAGAAGCACAAAATTTTAGTTTAGCTACATCCTTGAGGTTTAGATATCTCAGTGTTAACCCCAGCCTCACATTCACAGAATGAAGTTCCTTCTTTCTTTTGTCTGCCCTGGAGGTTTGAAAACTTGGGCTCTCAGATAACATGATCTATTGTTTGGCTAGGTGCATCTCCCAGGCTAACAGCTCTAAGTTTGGTGGGCAAAGCATCCCATCCCAATCAGTCAGGTAAATTTCATTAAGCCACACAGTAGCTCACCTAGTAATTTCCAAACTTTCAGTTATGGCCAGTTTCAAGTTTGGACTCTGCCTCAGAGATATACCAGACATCCAAACTATGGTCTCACTAGCAGGGTTCTGATATGTATCTGAGTCCACCAAGAGACTATAAGATATTTTCAAAGCACTTAGGTGTAAATCTGGTCTGCTTCTCCTTGCATTTCCAAGAGATCAGTGGTGCAGCTGTCTTGCTCTGTAGCTACAGCTGCCTAATTTTCCCCCTGATCCTGAGGCACTATGGGTGTGTTCAGACAGCAGTCTTATTTCGAAACAACAGGGGTTGTTTCGAAATAAGAAAGACCATGTTCACACGATGCACTGTTGTTTCGAAACAATGGGTTCCGTTGTTTCGAAACAACGGCGTTGTTTTGAAACAACTTAAACCCCATGTGGGGACGAAACAACGTTGTTTCGAAATGATTGTTTCGAAACAATGCTGTCTGAACATGTTGTTTCAAAACAACAGTGACTCGTTTTGAAATAACTGTTGTCTGAACCTGCTATTTTGATTCCTGCTTTTTCCTTAATTCGAATTAACAAACCGTTAATTCGAATTAACTTATTTAGCAATAATGCCTTATTTCGATACAAGTTGTTTCGAAACAACTTGTATCGAAATAACCCCCAGTGTGTGAACGTAGCCTATCTGTTCCTTCACAGAGTTAGCCTTATGGAGACCAACAGGCCTTGAAATCTCTGCATTTCTCCTAAACTGGCCAAGAACACCTACTTGATTACAGGGTTGTTTAAGCTTTCCATTGCCTTCCGGTCCACCTGGATACTTTCCCAAGGTATGCATACTAGATCTTGCTAAAACCGAGTCAGTGAATCCACGCACAGGTGAAACTCTGGCAGTCAAAATCTGACACAGCTCTCTCATCATACAGACTGCTGGATTGTGCTGCAGAAAGGGACTCCTCTTGATATAATTTCATCAATTTACCTCCACACCCTTCTGCTGCAGCAGACTACTCACAAAAGCCATCAGGAGACTTTACTCCTTCTGGGGCAGTCCCAAGCAACAGATTCTTTTCCACGGAAATTCTGCACTTTCTCTGTCCAGATAAGGGTTTTTGTTCACAGACAGTATATTAACCACAAACTCTTTACCAGCAGATACTCTGTTGCCCTTTCCAGATAAACCTTTTAAAGTTCTCCACTCCTGGTCCCAGCCTTTGTGGCTGTTTGTGGGCATACACTGGGAGAGACAGCTGTCTTTATTAACAGGCAGGTATTTAGATGCAGTTTTTCCCTTAGCAGACAAACTGTCTTTCTTAATGGACAAGGTGCTATTTTGTACAGTCTTCAGGCTAGAGACAGTTTCTTCCCTGTTACAGCATTTCTGGTTAAATAGAGACCACTTAGAGTCATGCACTCCCACTGTGACCAGGGTCTCCTGGGATAATATTCTAAATTTGCCAAAATCAGGGCAAGCTGCAAAACCGGATGCCAAACCCCCAAAATAACAAATAACAAAACAGAAACAGCCCCCTTTATTGCACATCATCTCCTCTGGTCCACAGCTAGCCACTGGGTCTCTTAAAGAAATAGGTTCTCCTGACCCCAAAGGGCCAGCTACATCACCCACAATAATATAGGCTTGGATCTTACCCAAAGTGCCACGTTGCCAGCCAATCCTTTAGTAACTAAAATTAAAGGTTTAATATAAAAAGGAAAGAAACAAAATGTGAGTGATGTTAAAGGATCAAAGTGAATCACATGCATACAAATGATTTAGAAACCATAGAAAGCAAATCGTTGAAGAACTTGGATTTTGCAGGCTAGTTCAATTTCTTTGGTATAGACCCAGCACCTGGATGGATCACAGTCCTTTGTTCAGTTGCAACAAAATAGTTCCAGAGGAAGGTGTTTGCTGCAGATTGAAGACAAAATGGAGATAGGGCTGCTGCTTTTTGTAACCTCTGGCCTTCCTCGTGTTGTGCATTTTTTTCACATCAAAATAGAGTTGGACACATGGGCAAGCCTTAGTGGCTTGACAGGTTTCCCCTTGGACCCACTGTATCAGGGAGCTTCCTTAATGGGCCATTAAGAGGACAATGGTTTTTACACATCTAGTCTGGGAGCGCCCTGGAATCCAATAACTTTAAACACAAATAGAACAAACCTGTTCCTAATTTCTAATAAAGATATGACAATTACATATAAACCATGGAATCATTCCTAGCAGGTTATAGACTTTCCATTGGTGCCAAACATGGCATATCACATATGGATTATTGCAAATTTAAAATATTAATATAAACTACTACTACTATTACTACTAATGATAATAAATGTTTCTCTAAAGTCAGACAGCATCACAGTTGTGTCCACATTGGTGCTGTACTCAAAATATTTCCTTTCCTTCCCTGATATTTATCCCTCTGATATATTTATAGAGAGCAATTGTATCTCCCCTGAACCTTCTTTTGGTTAGGCTAAACAAGCCAAGCTCCTTGAGTCTCTTCTCCTAAGGCAGATTTTCCATTCCACAGACCATCCTTGTAGCCCTTCTCTGCACCTGTTCCAATTTGAATTCATTCTTTTTAAACATGGGGGACCAGAACTTCACGCAATGTTCCAGATGAGGTCTCACCAGTGCCTTTTACAGTGACACTAACACCTCCCTGCCTCTGCTTGAAATACCTCTCCTGATACATCCTAGAACCACATTAGCTTTTATCACAGCCACACTTCATTTGCAGCTCACAGTCATCCTGCAAGCAACCAGTATTCCCAGATCCTTCTCCTCAGCCCCTTCCAACTGCTGCATCCCCAACTTACAGAAAAAATTCTTGCTATTTGTCCATAAATGCATGACTTTGCACTTCCCATTATTAAATTTCATCCTATTCCTGATACTCCAATTTACAAGGTCATCCAGATCTTTCCGTATGGTATCGTGATCCTTCTCTGTATTGGGAATACTTCCCAGCTTGATGTCATCTGCAAACCTAATTAGCATATTCCCACTTTTTTGTCAGTGACAAAAGGGTTAAATAAGATTGGTCCCAAGACTGATCCCTGAAGGACTCCACTAGTAATCTTCCTCTACCTTGACAGTTTACCTTTCGGTATGACCTGCTGTAGCCTCCCCTTTAACCAGTTCCTTATCCACCGTACTATCATCATATTAATGCCCATCTTCGGTAAATTAACTAATAATTCTCTATGTGGAACTGTATCAAATACCTTGCTGAAATCCAAGTAAATTAAGTCATCTGCATTCCCTTTATGTAAAAAATCTGTTATCTTCTCAAAAATGGAGATCACGTTGGTCTGTAGCCCAGTTCATCTCTGGCCCTGCCCCCTAACCCAGCCTCCTTCCAGCCCTGCCTCTGTAAACCGGCCATAGCCAGGCCCCGCGCCCTGTAGCCCAGTCCTCTCTGGCCCCGTCCTCTCTAACACGTTCTCCGTCCAGTCCTGCCCCCAACCCTGCAGCTTCCAGGTCCTGCCCCATCGAACCCAACTGCCCTCTGACCCCGCACACTCTAGTCCAGCGTCCCTGCCCAGCTCGGCTGGGGTCAGCCCCCCACTCCTCCTCTCCCGTGCCCCTGCATATCTGTTCCTGCACCTGGGCCGCTCCATCCTTCCTCTGCTGGGCACAGGCTGCCTGTCCCCTTGGGAAGAAGGGGGCTGGGCAGAGCAGGCAGTGCCAGGCCAAGTGGAGGGGGTCAGTCCCTTCCTCCAGTCTAGTGGGAGCATGTGATGGCAGAGCACAGGTGCTGGCCGATTTGGGGCTGGCTCTGTGGGGCAACCCCCAGCTGAGGCAGAAGGAGCCCATGGGGGAGCAGAGGGGGGCTGGTGTTCAGGGCAGGAGCTGGCCCCCTGCTCCTTGCTCTGCCCACAGTGATGGCACTGATCATAGTGGACTGGCGCTCTGAGCCCTGGGGTTACTTCTGCCTGGCACATTGGCCTGTGAAGTCAGCCCCTGCTCACTCCAGAGAGCCCCGTGCCCTGGGCCCATGCAATCAGCACCCCCCTGCTCTCCAATCCTCCCTGGGCAGAACTCGCCAGCATGCCTGACCCGTGGGTTCCACTTGCCTCCCTGCCTGCTGGGCAGCCTCACTGCCCCTGAGACAGACTCGAGACCGATGTGCCTGGCCAGAGTTGCCCTGGTTCCTGCCCCCAGAGGAGATGGAAGCCCGGAGCCATCCTAAGAGGAGGATCAGAGCAGAGCCCATGTGCTAAGCCTGAGCCCAGCCCAGCTCAGGGCTCCCTTGCCAGGTGCTACCCTTGCTGACTTTTCCTGCCAGCCCCAGGAGGGAGACAGCAGGGCCCTCCAGAGCCCCCCCTTCCTTCCCTGCTGATCAGCCCCTGGCTGGCCCATGCTAGTTCCCAGCCCCTTGGAGGGGGGAAGAACCTCCTCCTGGGTGCTGGGTGTCAGTGTCCTGGCACTGGGGGCTTCCCTTTGTCTGCTCACTTTTCCAGGCCTTCTGCACCCCATGTGGCCAGCTTAACAACCCACAGCTCTGCTCTTGGGCCAGCCTGAGAGCAGATCCCCATGTCCGCCCATTGGGCAGCCAGGCAGACAAAACTGAGGCACATGCAGGGTTGCTAACGGGATTGCAGAGCGAGCGCATTTTGCCAACCCATGTGAAGTGCTGGGGTGGTCAGCTGACTGCACCAAGGATGCGTATGTGGGGAGCTGCCTTCTGCTAGGGCGAGGCAGGGTCCCACAGGGAGGAACTCGTGGCTCAGCATCGCTTACAGCCTAGTCAGGGTCTGGCTGGAGGTACAGAACTGGTGCCTGCCAGATCAGCTGACCCCAGCTTGGGGAGACAGGGTGGTTTCCAGGGTGCCTGGCAGTGCTGGGGTGGCACGAGGTGCATTAATACGGGCCAGGCAGCTGGGAGCAAGGTGGGGGTCGTGCTCCCAGAGGGGGCCTGTGTCCTCGGCAGCAGCCACTCCAGGGACACTCAGGTGAATGCACATCTCTCAAACAACCCCTCTGGGACTCAGCCAGTCGGGCTGGGTGCAGGAGTCCCTGGTGAGAGCCCTGCCCTGGTCTCTGAGGGTGCACTGGTGCCGGTGCTATGAACCCCACCCTTCCCCGTAGACCACCACCCTGATTGGGCTGCTGAAGACGGCGCGGCTGCTTCGCCTGGTGCGTGTGGCCCGTAAGCTGGACCGGTACTCAGAGTATGGGGCAGCTGTGCTCTTCCTGCTCATGTGCACCTTCGCCCTCATCGCCCACTGGCTGGCCTGCATCTGGTACGCCATCGGAAACATGGAGAGGCAGGAGATCGGCTGGCTGTCCTCTCTAGGTGAACAGATCGGCAAACCCTTCAACATCAGCAACTCCAACAATGGCCCCTCCATCAAGGACAAGTATGTGACAGCGCTCTACTTCACCTTCAGCAGCCTCACCAGCGTGGGCTTTGGCAACGTCTCGCCCAACACCAACTCTGAGAAGATCTTCTCCATCTGTGTCATGCTCATCGGCTGTGAGTATTGGCTCGCGTGGCTCCGGGATGTGTGGGGGGTGTGTGAGGGACACAGGCAGCACGCGGGGGGTATCTGAGTGCCCTGGGCAGATACAAATGCTCACTAGCTGCCTCTCCCCCTCCAGCCCTGATGTACGCCAGTATCTTCGGCAACGTCTCGGCAATCATCCAGCGCCTCTACTCGGGCACTGCCCGTTACCACACCCAGATGCTGCGCGTGCGTGAGTTCATCCGCTTCCACCAGATCCCCAATCCGCTGCGCCAGCGCCTGGAGGAGTACTTCCAGCATGCCTGGTCCTACACCAACGGCATTGACATGAATGCGGTGAGCCACCATAGCCTGCCCCACGCAGGCCTCTGCCCTACCCATGACATAGCACCCAACAAACCTGTGCCACTCACAGGGCATTCCCCACGTGCCTGGTCCTGCCCATCGAGCTCAGTGCCCCCCTCCCCTGCCCTGTCGTGGCAGCTCTTTCCCAAGTGGCAGGTTGGCACCAGTGGCTGGGAAACCTGCATGGTGCCAGAGAGGTGGGAATCAAACCATGTTGGTGAAGGCCCAGGGACAGCAACAGTGGCGTAGGGGGGCTCCTCTGCAACATGCTCAAAGGCCACCTGCCCCCCTCCACCTGCCTTCCCTGGAGGCCAGCATGTCAGCCATGCACATGCATCCCTACACACACCCCGACACATTCTCCTTGACACAGAAACACACACGTAGAGGACCACACGGTGCCCCCTTGTGCCAGTGCCCAGCCCTCTCCCACTGCTCCAATGGCCTCCCTCCTGCCCCCAGGTGCTGAAGGGCTTCCCCGAGTGCCTGCAGGCTGACATCTGCCTCCACCTCAACCGCAGCCTCCTGCAGAGCTGCCGGCCCTTCCAGGGGGCCAGCAAGGGCTGCCTGCGTGCCCTGGCCATGAAGCTGAAAACCACACATGCCCCACCTGGTGACACGCTGGTGCATGCTGGTGATGTGCTCACCGCGCTCTACTTCATCTCCCGTGGCTCCATCGAGATCCTGCGCCATGACGTGGTGGTGGCCATCCTCGGTGAGCCCCCAGCCCTGGCAATGCCCGTGTTCTGCTCAACCCCACACCTGCCGGATGCCCCTCCCACCCTGGGCTTGTGCCCCCAGGCCTGCCCACCCAGCCCCGCTGGTGCTCCTGAATCCCTGGAGGGGCCCCAGCCAACCTTCTGCATTCTCCCCAGGGAAGAACGACATCTTTGGGGAGCCACTGAACCTGTATGCGCGACCAGGGAAGTCCAACGCTGATGTGCGGGCTTTGACCTACTGTGATCTGCACAAGATCCAGCGCGAGGAGCTACTGGAGGTGCTGGACATGTACCCTGAGTTCTCCGACCGCTTCTGGGCCAGCCTAGAGATCACCTTCAACCTGCGCGACGTGAGCTGTTTGGCCAGGCTGGCCAGGGTGGTGGAGGGGTCCCAGGGCTGCTCGTCCAAGCGGGGGTCTTCAGAAGAGGCTGGGTGCCGGGAGGGGCTCCTTGGAGTTGGTCCCTGACCCAAGCCTCAGGCAGCTTCCAGTGGATGTGGCCCCCAGTCCTGCCCTGCCCCCACCTGACCACACCCCTGCATCCCACAACCACCATGACCCTCCCTCACCTCCCCATCCCCAGTTCCCACCCATTGCTTACGGCTCCCTCTTCTTGCAGACAAACATGATCCCCGGCTCTCCTGGCAGCACAGAGCCAGGCAGTGGCTTTAACCGGCTGCGGCGCCGCAAGCTGTCCTTCCGCCGGCGCACCGAGAAGGGTGAGTGCAGGGCAGGGTGGCACACAGGGGGCCAAGATGTCTCCAGACTTCTGAGCTTCCGCCTGGGGTGCCAGCCATCTGCCGTGCCGGGGGAAAGTGACCAGCAGCCAACCTGCCCTGGGTCTGCCCCCCAAAAAACGCACTGCCCCCCTCATGGGTTCACTCACTTCCCCCATTTCCTGCTGGGTCACTCTCACTCCCCCCTACCCCTGCTGGGTCACTTTCTCCCCACCCCTCCACTGGGTCACTCTCTGCCCCCTACCTCCCCGCTGGCTCACTCTCTACCCCCCACCCTGGCCAGGTCATTCACTTTCTCCCCCACTACCAGCAGACGTGGACAACTCTGGGGAGCTGAGGAACAGCCAGAAGCTGGGGAGCCAGAGCTCCCAGGTGCCGGGGGCACCAGGAGGCCCGGCTAAGTGGGAGCCTTCCAGTTCACCCTCCAGTGATGAAGATGAGCGCCCTGCGCCCGCCGTCAGTACTGGCCAGCTATCACCGTTCCACCCTGACGGGCAGCTGCTGCCACACAGTGATGGTGAGGTCCAAGGCAGCCACGAGCACAGCCCCCATGCCAGTGGCGCAGGGGCCTCAGCACTTCTGGCCCCCCAGATCCGCTGTTAGCGTGATGCTATGAGGCCCTGGGTGGGATGCCAGGGCAGCCCCATGGGGCCATGCACCCACCTGTGGTTCCCGGCCAGTGCAGAACCCGGGGGAGTGTAGTGCAGGAATCAGCACATTACAGCCACTAGTCCCCTTCCTGGGCTCAGCTATAGGGGATCTGCTAGTCAGCCCCTGCCATGCTCCCGTCTTTGTCCTCTCCTCCCCCAGGCAAGGAGATCGCCTGTCCCTCAGCACTTCCAGCTGGCCCCAGTGGGTGCAGGTAACTGGAGGCAGCTGCATCTGCTCTCTGGGGATCATGGCACTGATCACCCCCTGAACCCAGCACCGAGATCCTGGTGTGACACTCAGGGAAACTGAGGCACACACCCGGTGTTCAGAGAGCCCATGAAGGACGATCCCACTCAGTCTCTCTTTGCCCCAGGCTCTGACTCTGTCTCTTCTTGCTCAGGGGCCTTCTCAGGGGTGTCCAACATCTTCAGCTTCTGGGGCGAGAATGGGGCACGACAGTACCAGCCATTGCCCCACTGCCCTGTCCCAGTGCCAGCCAGCCTCAGCATCCCTGTGCCCCCCAACAGCCGCCGGCCCCGCTCCGAGCTGGAGAGCCGCCTGGACCAGCTCCAGCAGCAGCTCAACAGGTATGGGGGGGTCCAGCTATGGGGCTGGGCAGGCCCCAGCAAGGTGGGACTGAGTGAAGGTGCCCAGGCAGGGGAAAGGCACCAAAAGCCGTGGCAGGGACAAGCCACACAGAAGGGACTGGGACAGAGTCCTCAGCAGCCAGGCCCTGTGCCCGGCAGGACTC
The DNA here is from genome assembly GCA_007922195.1 of Podocnemis expansa. Lineage (NCBI taxonomy): Eukaryota > Metazoa > Chordata > Testudines > Podocnemididae > Podocnemis > Podocnemis expansa. Next base: position 589,774 of record ML682284.1, on the reverse strand, counting down.
TGGGTCTCCACACACCAGTGCAGCCACCTCCGTAGTGTTCAGCACCCCTGCGTCTCCTGAGATCCTTGTGTGTCCTCCTGGATGGAATCCTGGGGGGCCCTACACCCTGTGCCATAACTACAGATTTTGGCACCTGGGGCAAGCACCCCAAAAAGTGCCGTCCCCTGACTTGGGGCCCAATCCAGCTCGGTGTCCGATCTGGCCTCAGCCACCACTGGAAGGTGGCTGACAGCTGGCTTCATCATGACGGGGAATCGGATCCAGTTTGGGCTGAGTGCCTTGCCTGGCCAAACGCCTTCCCCAGCTGGGCACTGGTTCCCCAGCCAAGTGACTGTTACCCGGCTGCCAGCTGGTTCCCCATCCCTGGCTGCTGAACACATTCCCCCCCGTGCCGGTTCCCTAGCCAACCCCTAGCCGGGCACCTTCCCTACCCACCAGCATTCCCCAGAGTAACCCCAACCCTTCCCTAGCCTACCCACTGGTTCCCCAACCACTCCAGCTGGGTCCCCCCCTTCCTCCTTACCTGGCTGGCCTGAGCATGCATCTGAGCATGCTCAGGGGCAGGGCAGGGGATTTTAAACTCCCAGCCTGGCCACAGCTCCCTGGAGCCAGAGGAATGTGTTTTCCCAGTTTGGCCTCCTCTAAAATACAGCCCTGCCTACACACCCAAGGGCCATATGCCCTGGAGCACTTCCCAGCCAGTGTGGCAGTCAGGCGGGTTTATCAGTTCTCAGGAGCGGGGTGTAGGCAGACTCGTTAGCGGATAAATTAGAAGATACAAGTGACTGGCTGGGGAGCCACAGAGCCCCATTCTCAATTGGGTCTTTAGCCCTCTTGGCTCTTCCAACCAGCCACCCCCCAGACCTGACCCCTTGGCCCTTCCCAGGCTTTTGCCTCTTTCTGAGGTAGGGGGCCACCTCTTGTCTCCGCTTGCCAGAACTGGTAAGAATTGGTTGACCCAGGCCTGAGCATCCTGCCCAGGTCTTATGGGGCCCCTCCATCCTCTAGTAGCCTCTGCAATGATCACACACCCCAGGTCTCATCCCTGATATTGATGTTACATATGGGGAAACTGAGGCACACACAGAGCACTGAGTGAAAACCCCATTGGGGCATGGAGTAGGGGGGGTGGGAGGAAGGGCACGTGGCAGAAAAAGACCCTGTGGGGACTGCACACAGAGGGCCCCTAGCACCAGCCCCAATGATTCAGGCCAGATAGACCCAGTTGTGGCCCAACCGTGGGGGTGTGTGGCCCAGCCTGCACCCACGTGGCTGGTTGGGGCAGGCCCCAGCTGCAGATGCTCCCCACTGTGCCTCTCCCTGCAGGCTGGAGACCCGCCTGGCTGCAGATGTCGGTGCCATTGTCCAGCTGCTTCAACGCCAGGGTGGGCTGGTGCCGCCCGCCTACAGCCCTGTGTCATCACCACCAGAGGGGCTACCGCGGCCTGTCCCACCCTGCCCCCAGGTGAGAGCCCGTTGGTCTCCTGCTTCGCACACAAGCCCAGCTCTGCTATCGGGGGGAAGGGCGGGCTGCTGGGTGGGACCAGGAATGGCACCAAGAGCCTCAAGGATGAACAGGCCACTGGGCTGCCTTTTGCCAGTGCTCTTCATTCCTGACCCACAGGCCCTGCTGGCCTATGGCTTGGTGCCCACTGGGTTGCAGGCGCAGTGTCGTCTGCCCCATTGCCTGCTGACACTGCATCTCACCCGCCCACCGCAGGTTCCCGCTTACCCAGCGCCGTTCCAGTTCCGGCCGCCGCCCGGCGCAGTGCCGCCCCGGCCTCCTCCTCCCACAGATGTGGTGCTGCTGGTAGACCCAGCCCCTGCGCCCCCCCGGCGCCGCTCCTTGCCCGGACAGCTGGCGGAGGTGCCAGACTCACAGAGCCTGCAGAGACACTGCTCTGACCCGGGGAGTTAATCGTCAGCCCTGCGTAGGGGCTCTGGGGACTCCCTGCCTCCAAGGACGCCATGGCCGCCTGGGTGACTGGCCTGGCCACAGCCTGCGGAAGGCGCCTGCACCAAGCCAGCAGGAGATGTGGGCTGTGCCCGCACTGCTAGGACATTAGTCGGCCCAACGGAGTCTGACGGGGCCCACCTGCGCCCAGAGATGTAGCTGGCTAACTGCTGCCGGAACTGTGCCAGGGGTGGACAGTTCCTGCCTGTAGCCCTTGGCACATGTCTCCCCGCCTGCCTGGCCTCCATGACCAGAGATCTGCTCTCCCGACTCCCCAGGGACACAGCCCCCTGTCCCCAGAGGTTCAGCAGGTCTGATGAAATGGGCTGATAATGCTGGGTGCCAGGTCACGGCTTTCTGTACCCTGCGTGTGCACTGATGGGAACGTGTGTGTGTCTGACCCTGTTTCCTCTATGTGTGTGTCAGGTTTGCCTGTATAGAGCTGTTTTGTGTGTGTGCGTGCGTGTCTGTGCGCCTCAGCCTCACATATATATGGGGGGGGGGCCCTGTTCCCTCTGTGTGTGTGTGTGTGAGAGAGAGAGAGAGACCCTGTTTCCTCTCTGTGTGTGGGGTGTTTCCTGCGTAGATGTGTGTGTGTGTGTGTGTGTGCATGCATGCGTGCAAATTGTGTCTGCTCTATATGTGTGTGTGTGTGTGGGGCTGTTCTGAGTGGTGTGTGTGCGTGTGCAGTTCTGGCCCAGTTCTGTGAGTACGTGTACTTGCGTGTAGCTCCAGCCTGGTTCCACACAGGAGTGTGAGTGTGTGCACGTGTGCGCAGCTTAAGCGTGAGCATGCACCTTTGTGCCTCGCTCCAGCCTGGTTCTGTGTGAGTGAGCCCACACACGAGTGCGTAGTCCTGGTCTGTTCTGCATACGAGTGTGAGTGCACACAGTTGCTCATGACTCTGGCCTGGTTCCGTGTGTGGCGTGTGCAGAGCCCAGCTCTCGCTGTGCATGCCCAGAACTGGCCCTGCGAGTGGGGTGGGTTGGGTGGTAGCGGCTGCCAGGGATTTCTCCCTGTTCCTGTTGTCAGTGTGGTCCCTGCCCATGTACCTGTCTCAAGGCCTCTCCCAGCAAGCAGGGGCCCCAGTGCCCTGCCCAACCATCCCCTTCCTTGGGGCACGTGCTGACCAGGGCTATGGCATACACGGTCTTGTGCCCTGGAAGATGGGGGTGTGGGGAAGGCTGCCCGCAGGTGATTCAGGTCTCTGCTGACTGCAAGCAAAAGCAAGCAGCCTGGCATGCAGCCTAGGCAAGAAGCAGCCGGGGGGGGGGGGACGGGGACTGCTGCAGTCCCCAAGCTGCGTGGCAGGTACCCCCAACCCCAGCTTTCCAATCTGAGCCGTGAGCTGCACCACGTCCAGCTGGTGTGGGGGAGGGCTGTCACTGCTTCGTGCCTTTGCTGCACAGAGTGCAAGGACTCAGAGCTGCACCCCTCCAGCTCCCCCCCGTGCCATGGGGGCCCCCCCATCAGTGACCTGCCTGCAGGCCCCATGCACCATTGTCCTGTCATGCCCCAAGTTGGCAGCAGCTGCCTTTCCCCGCAGCCCCCCGCATGTCATGTCCCCCAGCTGGCCCCCCCCCAATAAACCAGGCGACAGCCACCTCCATCTGTGCGTGTGCACCTGCTGGGGGTGGGGTGGGGGTACCACCACAGACAGGTGTTTGCTGGGGGGGTCAGCCCTGGAACGTGGCCCTTCCACCTGATGTTTGGTGGGGGCAGCCCTGGGACAGGGGACCCATCTGGCGGGAGGGTCACTACAGTATCCCCTTTTCAGGAAAGGCTGACCAGTGTGCATGTCCCACAGTCCAATGCTCCCCCATCACTGGGTCTCCCTCCCTGCAGCACTGTCCCTTGGGGGGTGGACCATGCCCTGACTGGCATGGAAAGGCTGTTGGGGGGGCACAGAGCCTGGGGGGGGGGGAAACTGGGCATGGAAGCTGCCAGCCATGCCCAGGCACCCAACTGGGGCAGCTAGTGAGTGTGAGCAAAACCCTTGCACTGGGTGGTGAGCCCCCCCACCATGAACACAGGGCCTCCATCCCACGCCATGTCTCACACATGTGCCACCCCACAGCCCCACGGACACTGCTGGCTGGGAAGAGACACATGTTTTTATTGTATACAGTGGGGGATCACCCTGGCGTCTTTGCCTCCCATGCCCTCGGACCAGTTTTTGTGTGCGCACAGCTGCCTGTGTCAGCTCTGCCTGGGGTGAGGGGCAGCCACAGGAGCAGCCAGGCTGGGCATGCCCCTCAGCCTCAGCAATGCCCTAGCTGCAATGCTGTGGGGCCAGGCCGGGTCGGGTCACTCCTCCCAGTAGGTGCCATTATAGTGGAAGGGTTCAGGGGAGACGCATGGTCCCGGGCTGGCGGGTGTCCAGCGCTGGATCTCCACGCGGGTGAAGGCTGGGTCCAGGGGCCGCACAATGACGGGGCTGTATGACGCCACCGCTGGGTCCTCATTGAAGAAGTTGAAGGGGCGCAGGAAGAAGCCGACGGAATTGCCAGGCGTGGCTGTGTTGGGCACATCCTCGGCGTGTGGGATGTGCAGGAAGCCCACAGTCACCCAGGCCACCAGATCCTGCCATGCACCAGAGCTGCTGTCACCCAGCCCAGTGCTGTCCACACAGCCTGGCCCCTCTGCCCCCCTGCAGGGCTCCGGCACTGTTCTCTGTCACCAGCCCCCCACACTTGGCCCCTGTGCTGCCCCACAGTCATTGGGGGTCCTCCCAGTCACACCCAGGGGGCCCAGGACTGCACCCTCAACCTGGGGGGGAACCAATCCCAGCAGGGAGCCGCCTGCCTTCCATAGGGCCCTGCCCCCTGGTGGCTGTGTCCCACATGGCCCCGCCCCTCACTCAGGACCCCCCCAGCACCTGGTTCTCGATGTTCTCGTTGTTACGGATGAAGCCCTCAAAGTCAACAGTTGGCTGCCAGGGGTCGTTCTGGGCATACAGGCTGCTGCTGGTTGCTTCTCCCTCATGGTGCCGCGTCACTGCCAGGTGGTACCTAGCCATGGGAGACACCAGCCAAGCTCAGCACTGACCAAAGGGACAGGAGGTAATGCCCAGCTGGCAGAGACCTTCGAACCCAGCCTCTGAGCCCAGAGGCCCTGTGTCAGGCTGCCTGTTCACCCACAACCTCAAGTGTCCCAGGGCACTGACCGTGCTTATCGTCAGTGCCTGGCCCAGAGACTCTGGCACGTCCCCCACCCAAGCCCTCTGCACTGCCCCAGCCCTGCTCACAAAGCCCATCCCAGCCTTACCGTCCCCAGGAGACACCCTTCTCTTCCTTCCAGCCACGGGGCAGCACGCGGTCGGCCTGAGAGCTGTATTGGATGCGATAGCTGCGTGGGTGCCCCCAGCGGTTGCGCTGGCTGGGGCTGTAGAACATCAGGTACCTGGGCACGGCTGTGCCAAAGGGAAAGGCAGCCTGGCGCTCGCTCCGGCATGGGCGCCGGTGCAGTCGGGGCTGCACGATGCGCTCACCTGCACTCCAGGGGTTGGAGATGTTCTCGAACCGTATGTCCACCGTCTCGAAGCTGTTCCTAGTGCCTGTGGGTGGGCAGCCATGAGGATGGCACCTGGTGAGAAGGGAAGAGCCCTGGGCTGTGCTCCAGGGAGGGGGGGATCGGGGGAGGATGGGTCCTTTGCCCTGCACCACTTCAGCAGCCCACCCACAACCCTGCTCACTGGGGTAGGGATCTCAGACATGTTGCCACCCTGCACTTGGGAAGTTGCCCCGAGACTGCTGAATCAGGGAATGGGGGTTGGGGCCCTGGCCCCATGGCAGAATGGCCCACGGCTCTGGGAATCATCCAGCTGGAGCCAGCCAGGACTTCAGGGTCCCTCCCAACTCCCCATGAGGGATCCAAGCCATCCCATGGGCAGGGAGCAAACAGGACCCTGACGCACCTGCAATGTCCAGGTCCACCTTATAGTGCACCAGGTGTGTGTGCAGGTTGCCCAGCACATCGCGCTGCACCCGGCTGCCGTAGCGCAGGCCCTGGGGCGTGTAGTAGGAGGCATGGATGTAGCCAGTGGCATGCACCTTGGCCTCCAGGACCCCGTTGGGGTAGAGCAGCACATCCCAGATGTAGTCGTAGTTGTAGACTGTGGAGGTGGTGCGCAGCACCAGCGCCTGCCCTTCCAGGCCCCCATAGAAGTGGTAGCCGCCCTGGAAGTTGCTGTCAAAATGGCGGCGCAGGGGCACGCCAGTGGGCAGTTCGAAAAGGCAGAGGGCACGGGGGTAGTGCACCGGCCCCTCGGTGTCGTACAGGTGGTGCACATCCAGGTAGGTGGCTACCTCGGGGCAGTCTATGCCAGGCGCCAGCTCATGGGCGACGATGCCCATGCCCCAGCCAGCATCAATGTACTTGGTCTGCATGGCGGCAGGTGTGCTGCCCCCGTAGAAGGCCACGGCCTCCTGCACGCTTAGCTCATAGGCCAGCTGCTCGCCGTTGAAGCGCAGGTCGAAGAGCTGCAGACCGGCAGATGAGCGCAGCCGCACAGCCAGGCGCCAGCCCCCATACTCCACCAGGTTGCCCTGCACCCGATAGCGCTTGCCTTGGGGCTCACACACCTTGGTCCCATGCACATCAGTGCGAGTATTGGTGCTGAAGTGGCCCCGCGGCAGGTAGGTGGAATAGAGCAGGTCGGGGGCGGGTGGGGGTGGCCGGGCCGCGGCCAGCTCTCCACACTGGTAGCGCCAAGCCAGCTCCTCGGGGCTGTCAAAGAACTGCCCATTGTACCAGAGCTTCTGCACAGTCCAGTGGCGGGGGTCACAGGCCCGGTGGTCCAGCAGGATCTCCAGCCCCACGGGGTGCAGGAAGTAGCCCTCCACGAATCGCTGCAGCATGAGCCAGGAGCGGCGCTCACCGGGGGCCAGCCCACGTGGCGCAATATCTGAGAACGTCAGGCAGCGCTCGCTGCAGTTGTGGTACCAGAAGCCCGTTGTCTCGCGTAGCAGCTGGTACAGCGGCTCTGTCACCTCAGCCACCTTGCGGTGCAGGAACTCGTACTCCAGCCGGGTCATGGGCCGCGCGGTGAAGGGGATGGGCCGCCTGCCCGGGTAACTAATGGGCCGGTAGTAGCTGGGCCGGGGCAGTGGCCCCACCACATACTCGGTGACATTGGGCAGGGCCTGCTCACCAAAGAATATGATGGCACGAGCCTGGCGCTGTGGGCGGGGGCCACCCCCATCTAGGTATTGCAGAGCCTGGTGCTTCCTGGGCACCTTCAGCTCCACCAGGAAAAGGCTGTTCTTGGCCAGGGTGTCCACATGGCCAGAGGCCAGCGCCAGGGCCGGCTGGCTGAGGAGGAAGCCCCGCACTGCCCGCAGCTCTGCTGGAGTCAGGTCGGCAAAGATTGATGCCCCCAGCTCAGGCTGGGTCACAGGGCTGGCACTGGCCAGGATGCTGAGCACCACCACAACCTGGGCAAGGGTCTCCAGCCACATCCTTCCACTGGCAACCTGCTGGGGATGAAGCAGGCCCAGTCAGAGTGGGGCAGGAGCCAGAGCCTGGCCTGTTCCCACCTGCCCCACCACACCCTGCAGATGCATGGTCCCCACCATGACCACAGTGCCCCACAAGTCACACTGGGCTCTGCATGGCTGGCTGGTGGCTCTATGCTGAGCTGAGCTGCAGGCAAGGACCCAGCCTTTCTGCTTTGCCAGGGGGCCTGGTGGGGGGCATTGCTCCCCACCTGCCTGTCTGTGCCAGGACCTGGGGGGAGCAGGGAGGGCCTTTCCCCTCTCCCCAACACATGTGAGAACACCTTCCCCTGCTTCCCCTCCCCATGCCCACTGACAGCCTGGCCCAGCAGTGGAGGGGGGCAGATATAGTTCAGGGGACAGCTGTATGGTGACCGAGGAGGCAGTGCAGGGGGACTGAATGTGGGGACATGTGTGGAGGGCAGAGTTGGGGAGTATGATGACCAGGGGGGCAGACATAGGAGGGGGCTGTACAATGGCTGGGGGGTGGTTCTCAGCAGGTAGCAGTGGCCACACGGCTCCTGCCTTCACTCAGATGCCCTGTCTCTAGTGAAGGGTTCCTGGCAACTACCCAGGTACCCTGCGTGCTCCAGATGCTGCCCTTGCAAGCCCCTCCTAACAGGGAGCTGAGCCCTGGCCAAGGGCAGATGTAGAGCCAGTCTGCAAACTGGGGAATAAGCAGGACCTGCCTGGGCACTTCCAAAGCAGCTGCTGAACAGCTGTAACTGGCCAGGCAGCAAATAATCAAGCCATCGGGTTCCAAACATGCAGTAGATAAGAAGGCGTGAACTGTCAGGAACAAATCATGTCAAACTAGCCAACAGCTTTCTTGGACAAGAGAACAAGCCTGTGGCTGATGGGAAGTGGTGGATATAGGATATTTTGATTTACACTCTCACGTGACCTCATCAACCAACTAGGGACATGGCCTAAATGGAGCTACTGTAAGGTGGGTGCAGAACTGGTTGGAAAATGATTCCCAGAGGGTTATCATCAGTGGTTCCCAGTCAAGTTGGAAAGGCAAAGAGTGTGGATCTGGTTCTGTTCAATATTTTCATCAGTGATTTAGAAGATGGCATAGAGAGTACACGTGTAAAGTTTGTGGCTGATACCAAGTTGGGAGAGGTTGCAAGTTCTTTGGAGGATAGTATCACAATTCAAAATGAACTGCACAAACTGGAGAAATGGTCTGAGTAAACAGGATAAAACAACAAGAATCCTGTGGTGCCTTAAAGATTAACAAGTAAAGAGGACAAAATTCAATAATGACAAATGTGACGCTCTCCCCTAGGCAAGAAACAGTCATTTGGGCATGTACAAAATGGGTAATGATGGCCTAGGAAGGAGGACTGCGGCAAGGAATCTGGGGTCACAATGTGGAAAGGGATCTGGGGGGTCACAAAGGACCATAAGAACATAAGTGCGGCCACAGTGGGTTGGTGCAATAGTCTGATCACAGTGCAGCACTTGGAAAGATAATGGATCAAATAATTAAGCACTTGATTTGCAAAATGTCCACGTTCGGCAATGGGTCAGAGCAATGGTCCATCTAACTCCATATTCTAGCTTCTGATAGAGGCCAATGCCAGGTGCTTCAGAGGGAATGAAGAGAACAGGCAAGCATCAAGTGATCCTTGCAAACAGAGACACAGACCACGGGGTTGCATCCTAATCATCTTGGCTGATAGCCATTGATGGACCTACCCTCCAGGAAGTGATCTAGTTCTCTCTTGAACCCTGTTGTATTCTTGGCCTCAACAACATCCCCTGGCAAGGAGTTGCACAAGTGGACTGTATGCTGTGCAAAGAAATACTTTTAAGCCTGCTGGCTATTAATTTATTGTTAACTGCTATTTCTTATGTTACAAGGAGTAAATAACACTTCATCAGTTGTCTCTTTTCCAACCTGAAAAGGCCTAGACTTATTAATCTCATGATGTAGGGAAGCTCTACCATGCCTCTGATTATTTTAATTGACCTTTTCCAATTCCAATGTATCTTTTTTGAGCTGGGTGATCAGATCTGCACACACAATTCAAGATGTGGGTGTACCATGGATTTACTAAGAGGCAATATGATATTTTCTGTCTTATCTATCCCCTTCCTAATGATTCCCAACATTGTTAGCTTGTTTCACTGCCAGTGCACACTGAGGGGATGTTTTCAGAGAGCTACCTACCATGACTGCAAGATTTCTTTCTTGAGTGGTAACAGCTAATTTAGATGCAATCATTTTGCATATTTAATTGGGATTTGGTGTTCCAATGTGCATCACTTTTCACCCATCAATCTTGAATGTCATCTGTCATTCTGTTGCCCAATCACCCAATTTTGTGAGATCCCTTTGTAATGCTTCATAGCCTGCTTTGGACTTAAACATTTTGAGTGATCTCATATCAGCCACAAATTTGCCACCTCACTGTTTAACCCTTTTCCCACATCATTTATGAGCATGTTGAACAGTCCTGGTCCCAGTACAGGACACCACTATTTAGTTCTAGATGACCATATTGGTTCCTACTGAACTTAAAGTCTATGATTCTCTGAGCGCTCTCCATTCTGAAAACTGACAATTTAGTCCTATTCTTGGTTTACTATCTTTTAACCAATTCTGGAAGAGTAGCTGTATTAGTCTAGTTTAGCAAAAAAAACAAAAAACAAAAAAAAAACAAACAAAAAAACAACAACAACAACAACAAGGAGTCCTGTGGCACTTTGTGTTAGTCTTTCAAAGTGCCACAGGACTCCTTATTTGTTTTATCTTTTAACTAGTTACTGAGCCAGTAAAGGTCCTTCCCTCTTATCCCATGGCAGCTTACTTTGCTTATAACCTGGTGAGAGACCTTTTCAAAGGCTTCTGGAAAATTAAAGTATACTGTATCTGCTGGCTCACTCTTGTCCACATGCTTGTTGATCCCCTCTGATACTGTCTGGGTCTAGGGGACTGTCTATGATTATCTTTCATATTAATATTTTTGTACTTCTGGTAGTCCATATGTAATATACCATGTTAGATATCAATAGAGAGGTTGTAATCTGAGAGTGAGTGTATGCTTTATGTGAAGGTATCATGCCTGTATTAGAAATCTGTTTGCTTTTATTGGTACTCCAAGTTATTTGACTCCAAGCAATCCCAGGCTGCGCATACCTGAAAAACTGCCATCCTAATTGCCCATTAGGAGCTACCAGCTGCAGTGGGCCCAAGGAGAAAACGGTTTGACCAGTCACCCACGCTGACCATGTGACTTAACTCCCTTTTGATTTGGCAAGGACCCTGAGAGCATGGGGAAGGCAAAAGGAGGCTAAAAGCCTGGAGCCCCATCTCCATCTTGTCTTTAGTCTTCAGTCTGTCTGCAACCCAACACCCCCCTCTGGAACTATTCTCCTGGGACTGAACAAAGGACTGAGACCCACCAAGCTGCTTCTGCTGCTGCTGCTGGGTGCCCACCAGAAGAGTGGGACTAACCTGCAAACTACAGGATCTTCAAGGATTTGCTTTCTATGGACTCCCAATCATTTGTATGTATGTGTTTCACTTTGACCCTTTACCATTTGTATGTAAAAGAGCTCTATGACTGCTCAGAGATTCATTATGAAAGTGGAAACAAGCCAGCTGAAAGTCTGTGGGTTAAGTTTAGAGGGGAGAGCAACAAGGGGGATGTCGTGGTGGGTGTCTGCTATAGACCACCAGACCAGAAGCAGGAGGTGGATGAGGCAGTCTATGGACAACTGGCAGAAGTTTCTAGATCACAGGCCCTGGTTCTCATGGGGGACTTCAATTACCCTGATATCTGCTGGGAGGCCAATACAACAGTGCACAGGCAATCCAGGGAGTTTTTGGAGAGTGCTGAGGACAACTTCCTGGCACAAATGCTGGAGGAACCAACTAGGGGCCTTGCACCTCTCGACCTGCTGCTGCTCACAAACAGAGAAGAATTGATCACGGAAGTAGAAGTGAATGGCAACCTGGGTAACAGTGACCATGAGATGATTGAGTTCCAGATGCTGATTAAAGGAAAGAAGGAAAGAAGCAAAACGCAGACCCTGGACTTCAGAAAAGCAGATTTTGGCTCCCTCAGGGAACTGATGGGCAGGATCCCTTGGGAGGCTGATTTGAGGGGGAAAGGTGTCCAAGAGACTTGGATGCATTTTAAAGAAACCCTGCTAAGGGCACAGGAAGATACCATTCTGATAAAGAGAAAGTACATCAAATGTGGAAGGCGCCCACTGTGGCTTAACAGAGAGCTCTGCATTGAGCTGAAGCATAAAAAGGAAGCTTACAGGAAGTGGAAGCTAGGACAGATGACTAAGGAGGCATATAAAGACATTGCTCGGGACTGCAGGGATAAAATCAGAAAGGCCAAAGGACAAATGGAGTTGCAACTAGCAAGGGATGTGAAGGATAACAGGAAGGGGTACTACAAGTATATCAATAAGAAGAAGAGGATCAGGGATGGTGTAGGTCCCTTACAGAATTGGGCAGGTATCCTCGTGATGGAGGATGAGGAAAAAGCTGAAGTGCTCAATGCTCTTTTTACTTCAGTTTTCACAGGCAGGGTCAGTTCCCAGCCCACTATGGTAGGCATGGTAGATTGGGGAGAAGAAGAGAGGCCCTTGGTGATAGAAGGTCAGGTTAGGGAATACTTAAAGAAGCCAGACGTGCACAAGGCCATGGGGCCGGATGAACTGCATCCAAGGGTGCTGAGGGAGCTGGCTGATGAGATAGCAGTATCATTGGCCATTATCTTTGAAAACTCATGGCAAACAGGGGAGGTGCCAGAGGACTGGAAAAAAGCAAATATAGTGCCGATCTTCAAGAAAGGCAAAAAGGAGGATCCAGGGAATTACAGACCTGTCAGCCTCACCTCAATCCCTGGAAAAATCATGGAGCAGCTTCTCAAAGAATCCATCCTGAAACACTTGGAGGAAAATAGAGTGATCAGGAACAGTCAGCATGTATTCACCAAGGGTAAATCATGCCTGACCAACCTCATCGCCTTCTATGATGAGATGACTGGATTTGTTGATGCGGGAAGAGCTGTTGATGTGATATACCTTGACTTTAGCAAGGCTTTTGATACAGTTTCCCACAGCATTCTCACTGGCAAATTAAGGAACTATGGGTTGGATGCGTGGACTGTAAGGTGTATAGAAAACTGGCTAGATCAACAGTTTCAGCGTGTAGGAATCAATGGCTCCATGTCAAATTGGCAACCAGTAATGAGTGGTGTGCCCCAGGGGTCGGTCCTGGGGCCAGTTCTGTTCAACATCTTCATTGATGATCTGGATGATGGGCTAGATTGCACACTTAGTAAGTTTGTGGATGACACCAAACTGGGGGGAATGGCAGACACGCTGGAGGGCAGGGACAGGATTCAGGGAGACGCAGACAAATTGGAGCAGTGGGCCAAGAGGAATCTCATGAGGTTCAACAGACAAGTGCAAAATCCTACACTTGGGACGAAAAAACCCCATGTACTGCTACAGGCTGGGGAGCGATCAGCTAAGTAGCAGCACTGGAGAAAAGGGCCTGGGAGTCATGGTGGATGGGAAGCTGGATATGAGTCAGCAGTGTGCTCTTGCTGCCAAAAACGCCAATGGCATACTGGGCTGCATCAGAAGAAGTGTTGCCAGCAGATCAAGGGATGTTATCATTCCCCTCTATTCTGCACTGGTGAGGTCACATCTGGAATACTGTGTCCAGTTTTGGGCTCCCCACTACAAAAAGGACATGGACAAATTAGAGAGAGTCCAGCAGAGGGCAGCAAAAATGATCAAAGGGCTGCAGCACAAGCCCTGTGAAGAAAGACTGAAGGAACTAGGCTTATTTAGCCTGCAGAAGAGAAGACTGAGGGGGGATTTGATAGCAACTTTCAACTACTTGAAGGGTTGCTCCAAGGAGAATGGAGCTCGACTCTTCTCAGTAGTAACAGAGGACAGAACGAGGAGCAATTGTTTCAAGTTACAGCTGGGGAGGTTCAGGCTGGATATTAGGAAAAACTGGCAACTGGTGAAGCATTGGAATAAGCTGCCTGGGGAGGTGGTGGTGGAATCTCCATCTTTGGAGGTGTTCAAGATCCAGCTGGACAAAACCCTCGCTGGGATAATCTAGTGGGAGTGGTCCTGCTTTTTTGGCAGGGGGTTGGACTAGATGACCTCTTGGGGTCCCTTCCAACCCTATGATTCTATGATTCTATGATCTCAAATGTTTTGATTTTCTTATATTAAATCTTTAGTTGTAGTTACTAAAGGATTGGCTGGCAGCGTGATATTTTGGGTAAGATCCAAGCCTCTCTTCATTCTGGGTGATGTGGCTGGCCCTTTGGAGTCAGGAGAACCTATTTCTTTAAGAGACCCAGTGGCTAGGTGGGGAACAGAGTAGCTGATGTGCAGTAAGGAGGCTGTTTCTATTTTGTTATGCTTGTTGATGACCAGAGTGAGGAATCTGAAGCATGTTTGGTTACTGACTGGGAGACTGGTTTAAGTACCACCCGTTGATGATTTAGGGGTTTGGTGCCTGGTTTTGCAGCTTGCCCTGATTTTGGCACGTTCAGCTTATCCCAGGAGGCCTGGAGTCATATCCCCTCAAGAATTCTAATAGATTGGTGAGGTATGATTTCCCTTTATAAAAAAATATGTTGGCTGTTCCCCAAAAATCATGTTGGTCTATGTGTCTGATCACTCTATCGTCTACTGTAGTTTCCACCAATTTGCCAATGCTGAAGTTAGCCTTACTGGCCAGTGATTGCTTCTGGAGCCTTTCTAAAAACTGACATCACATTAGCTTTCCTGCAGTCATCCAGTAAAGGGTGATTCAAGCAATAGGTTACAGACCACAGTTAGTAGTTTTGCAGTTTCACATCTGACTTCCTTCAGAACTCTTGAATGGATTCCCCCATCTGTTCTGGTGATTTATTACTGTCTAATTCATCAGTTTGTTCCAAAGCCTCCTCCAAAGCTACTTCAGACTGGAAGAGTTCCTCAGATTTGTCTCCTAAAAAGAATGGCTCAGGCAGGGTGGGATTAACTGCCCTGGGGGGCCACAGGCTGCCCTTTGCCATGGGCCCTCCCTCACCTGGGCTCTAGCCCCCCCACCAGGGGCCCATGCTGTCCAGCATGGCAACCTATAGGTGAGCCATCACTTGGGGGGGGCTGTGGGGCCAAAGGGCACTCCCACCCTCACTCTGCTCTGGCCAGTCTGCCCCCAGCAGTGGTGTCAGCTGGTGTGCGGCATGCCACCTGGTGCAGCACCCCGTCAGCCCTAGGCCCTCTAAGGCTGCACTGGAGTGGAGGCTATGCCACAGGCCAGCTGGCTCGAGTCCTGGGTGAAGTGAACAGGGGCTGACGCCCCCCCCCCCCAGTGCTGGTTTGGCAGAAGCCCTCCTACCATCCCCGCAAGCCCTGCCACTGCTGAGCGGGGCGGGGAGGCAGATCATGTAGGGGTTTTAGGGGCTGGGCTCAGGTATGAGAATGTCCTTCACATCCTCAAGTTTGATGACCGATGCAAAGAATTCATTTAATTTCTGAGCGGTAGCCTTAGCTTCCCTGCATGCTCCTTTTGCCTCTCAATTGCCCAGTGGCCTCACAAGCTGTTTAGCAGTATTCCTGCTTCTGATATATTTTAAAAATGTTGTTGTTAGTTTTTGAGTCTTTCTCTTGCTGTTCTTCGGCCTCTTTTGGCCTCCCTGATTCTATTTTTACCTATCACTTGCAGAGTTTACACTCCTTTCTATTCCTCTCAATAGGATTGAATTGCCACTTTTTAAAGGATGCCCTTCTGCCTCTGAATCCTGCTTTTACGTTGATGTTTAGCCACAATGACACTTTTTTGGGGCCTCTCACTGTGTTTTGATTGGGGGGTTAAAATTAAACTGAGATTCTCTTATGGTGGTGTTAAAAAGTTTCCATGCAGCTGGCAGGGATTTCACTTTTGGCACCATACCTTTTTGATTTCTGTTGAACTGATGTCCTCAGTTTTATAATGCCAAAGGGAATGTCAGTCTAGTTCAGCAAAACAAACAAGGCGTCCTGTGGCACTTTTAAAGCCTAACAAATTTATTTATCACATGACTCATAGTGGACCATAATATAACTATGTGATGCTGTCTGGCTTTAGGGGATTGGTTATGATTATTTTTCATATTACTATTTCATATTTGAAGTAATCCATATGTGATATGCCATGTTTGGTAGCAATAAAAACGTTGCAATATTCTAGGAACGATATTGTGGTTTATACGTAGGTGTTGTATCTATATTAGAAGTTAGGAATAGTTCTGTTCTATTTGTGTCTCAAGTTATTGGATTCTGGGATACTCCCAGACTGGCTGTTCAAAAACCATTGTTGACTTAATGGCCCATTAAGTAAGCTCCCAGGTATAGTGGGCCCGGGGAGAAACCTGTTCAGCCAGTAGGACTTGCTCATGTGACTCAGATCCATTTTTATGTGCAAAGACTCTGAACAGCATGGGAAGGGCCAGAGGTAATTAAAGGCAGCAGCAGCAACAGCATTTTGTCTTCAGTCTCCAGCCAACACTCATCTCTGGAACTATTCCTCTGTGACTGGAGAAAGGACTGAGACCCACCCAGGTGCTCGGTGTCTACCAGAGGAATTGGACTAACCTGTAAACTCCGAATTCTTCAAGGACTTGCTTTTTATGGACAATAAATTGTTTGTATGTATGTGATTCACTTTGACCCTTTAACGTACCTCATATTTTTGTTTCTTTTCTCTTTATATTAAACCTTTAATTTTAGTTACTAAAGGATAGGCTGGCAGTGTGGTATTTTTGGTAAGATCCAAGCCTATATCGTTCTGGGTGATGTGGCTGGTCCTTTGGGGTCAGGAGAACCTATTTCTTTAAGAGACCCAGTGGCTAGGTGAGGACCAGAGGAGCTGATGTGTAATGAAGTGGGCTATTTCTATTTTGTTATGTCTGGTGATGCCCAGAGTGTGCAATCAGAAGCATGTTTTGTTACTGAGTTGGAGATTGGTTTAAGTATCACCAGTCAGGAGTCTGGGGGTTTGCCTTGTGGTTTTGCAGCTTGCCCAGATTTTGGCACATTCAGGAGGTTATCCCAGGAGGTGAAGGTCACATTGGCATAGTCATCAGGATTCACAGAACCAGACAGTTTGGGTTTTGGAACAGGACCCCATGCAATTCCTAAATTTTAAAAGTTGATTCTGAGAGCACTAGAGGTTAAAGTAGTCATACTGAGTAAACAGTGAGCATAGAGGACTATGGGCAGAAGCAAGCTTAAACAGTTATGTAAGGAGAGAGAAATAACCATTAAAGGGAACACCTTAAAAAAAAGATGAGAAATCTGCTTATGGATGGTGCTCAGAGAATAGGAGCAATGCCTGATTGTGAAAAGAAAGCCAAAAAATGCAGAAAGGGAAAACTGAGGCAAGAGTTGCCAAACTTAACCATGAAAGTCAAGTGAAAAAGGAATGATGTCATCTTGAAAGTGTTTGGAAGGAAATCTTTTTTTCCCCATGCTCTCAGAGTCCTTGCCAAATCAAAATGGAGTTGAGTCACATGGTCAGTCTGGGTGACTGGTCAAACAGTTTTCTCCCTAGGCCCCTGTACCTGGGCATGCTTAAACGAGCCATTAAGAGGACAATGGTTTTGCAGACACATAGTCTGGGACTGCCTTAGAATCAAATAACTTGGAATATAAATAGAAATATTCCTAACTTCTAATACAGATTTGACACCTACATATAAACCATATAAGCATTCATAGCAGATTACAACCTTTCTACTGATATTATACATGGCATATCATATATGGATTATTGCAAATATGAAATATTAATATGAAAGATAATCATAAACAGTCCCTTAGACAGAGACAGAGTCACAGGGGAGATATGGCGTTTGTGGGGCTGTGCATGGCGTAAGGCAAGGGGCGGAGCTCGGGCAGGAGCCAGGTGCCACATGGGGCACAGAAGTGAGCTGGCCAGAGTCAGGTGTGAGGGGCTGTGGGTTTGGGGATCAGCCCTGGTTGTGCCTGAGGGCATGGGGGCAGGAATTGATACAGGCCTGTGCCTCCCTTTCTCTGCCAATTTTTCGGTCCATTTCATCCATCATTTCAGGCATGAACCTTTCTCCCACCACAATTGTGAGACATTGCCTGCAGCTACTGGGTCACACAGTGGCTTCCACCTACATAATAAGGACGGAGCGCCTCCGCATGAGGCCCCTATGAACATGGTTGGCAACCGCCTTCCACCCATGAGTTCACGCCATAAACAGAGTGGTCACCATCTCCAGCAGCACTGAGCAAACAATGACTTGAAAGAGACAAAGGTATGCTAATGGCAGTGTCTGTGAAGAAACAAAGAGAGACACCTGCAATGTTCCCTGTAAGCTGCGCTGGCGCGCTGCAGCGCAGCCCGCCGCAGCCGCCAGCGCAGGGAGGGCTGCCGGCAGCACACTGCCGGCAGCCAGACTCCTTCAAGGGAGCTCCTGTGGAGCAGGGAGTTTTGAAAACTCCCACCCAGAAAAGCTCTAACGGAGCATGCCCAGAAAATCTGGGCATGCTCCGTAGAGCTTCTCTGGCCCAGGAGTTAGGGTTGGGCCCTGCCCCTCCAGTCCAGCCTGGAGGTAAGTTTGTAGGGGCTGGCAGGGGGGGCGAGCAGGGGGGCGTGCTGCCGGGAGTGGGGGGGGCTAGCAGGAGGGGGGGCTAGCGGGAGCGGGGGGGTGATGCCAGGACCGGGGCTGGTGCCGGGGGGGGCGAGTGGGACCGGGGTGGTGATACCAGGCAGGCGAGTGGGAGTGGGGGGGTGATGCCGGGGCCGGGGGGGTGATGCCGGGAACAGGGGGCCTAGCAGGAGCGGGTGGGCTGTCAGGAGCGGGGGGGCGGCGAGCGGGAGAGGGGGGCAGGGCTGCGCAGCGGGCCCCATGGGGGGGGAGCGCAGCGAGCGACAGGCGTTGCTCAGCTGCTCTCTCCCCTTAGAGGGAACATTGGACACCTGGGGGATTTTTAGGGGCTTTTGGCCTGGGACTTTCCACCTGGAAACAACTTCAAGCAAGATCTGGGCCGTGCCTCGCCTCAGGCAGAGACTGGCTGTGCAAACATCCAACAGCCACACACCTTGAGCATAAGCTTGTTTGGACTATGAGCTTAGTTTAAGTAGAAGTATTAGGTTAGCATGCATATTTTGCCTTTTGTTTTCTTGTGGTCTCTCCTGACTTACTTATAGTGTGATTCTGCCATGCTTGGCCATATTGTTACTTAGAATTATGAGCTGATCAATAAACTAGTAGTTGTTTTACCTAAGACTGTGTGATCTTTAGAGGGTGTGAGTGAAGGAGGCTGGGCACACTCTGTTAAATTTACGGACTTGCAAGCATGATGGCTGGGAGTGGTTCCCAATCTCTGTAGACCGTGGTTCCTGGTGTAGTAACTGGGGCCGGGGGTGCTTGCTGTGGGACCATCCCTCGAGTAGCCAGGAGCCATATGCCCACTGCCTGGGACCGCTAGCATGCAAGACGCTGGAGTGGACTGACTCAGGAGTGAGTGGTCACTTGGCAAAGCAGGGTGAATCTGGGTTCAGGAGTGGTAAATGGGAGGTCACCGCGGCATACCGGACTGGATCCAGGCAGCAGCCTGTCACAGTGGAGCAGCAATATCAGTGTTTGCATGTCCTGGCCTGTTGCTTTAATTGTGCAATTCTGAGTGAGTTATATGTGTAGTGACTGATTAGTCAGGAGGCCACAGTTTGTTGTTTTCTGTTTGTTTATTTCGGATGAAGGAACAAGCACAAAGAAATCCCAAATGGATATTAGTGAGGCAGAGATAGAATTGGAGATGATTGGGCTATGAGCAGTGGACAAAGAATGCCAAGCAAGAGAGAAATAAATCATAGAATCATAGAATCATAGGGTTGGAAGGGACCCCACG
>ML682284.1:547611-560415 GCA_007922195.1 Podocnemis expansa | reverse complement strand
TCTGCCCTCCTAGGTGATCTGAGAGCCAACTGTCCTAGCTGCTGTGCAAGGTGGATTGCTAATAAACCCTCTGACTGCTATACTGGCTGACTGTCACTGCTGATTGGGACGGCTGGGACCCTCGTAGGGGGAGGAAACCCCCCCCCCCAAGGGAGACCAGACAGAGCAAGGATCAGACTCTCTGGGCCTGGATTTGGGAAGCTGGCTACAGGTAGCATGGAGACCCTGGTGAATGGGAGAAAGCTCCACCGTAGCAGAGTCCCTGGTGGGCTGTGAACAGAGGGGATCCAAGAGGCTTTTCTGGGTTCTCCGTGACAGGAGCCCAAAACTGAACACAGTATTCTAGATGTGGCCTCACCAGTGCAGAAGAGAGGGGAATGATCACATCCCTTGATCTGCTGGTAATACTTCTTTTGATGCAGCCCAGTATGCCATTGGCCTTTTTGGCAGCAAGAGCACACTGCTGACTCATATCTAGCTTCCCATCCACCATGGCCCCCAGGTCCTTTCCTACACTGCTGCTACTTAGCTGAATGTTCCCCAGCCTGTAGTGGTGCATGGGGTTTTTTTGTCCCACATGCAGGATTTTACACTTGTCCTTATTCAACCTCATAAGATTTCTATTGGCCCACTGTTCCAATTTATCTAGGTCTCCCTGAATCCTGTCCTTGCCCTCCAACTTGTCTACTGGTCCCCCCAGCTTGGTGTCATCCGCAAACTTACTGAGAGTGCAGTCTATTCCATCATCCAGATCATTGATGAAAATGTTGAACAGAACCAGCCCCAGGACCGACCCAGATTGACTGTGTGGCCCACCTCCATTTGGCTCTGGCAAGGGCTCTGAGATAAAAGGCCATTGCCCTGTGGAGAAGTGGGAACCCTCTGCTAGGTTAATAAGGGAAGACACGGGTGTTGACCCTCTTTCTTTTCTATTTGGGTGATGGAACACAGGTGGGTGATATGGGGTAGAGCCACTAGGGGGTAGGGGGGTAGTGTTCAGGGAGCCTGTACCTGGGACCTCCCCCCCCCCCCCCCGCTGGTCACACTGGATTCAGCTGGTTGGGCCAGGGGGTGGAAAGGTGGGCAGAGCAAGCAGGGGAACAAAGGACCAGGGGAAGGAGCGGCAAGGAGGGAAATGGGGGTCCAAGAGACGGGACCCTGCCCTGGGGTGTAGCCCTAATCCCCTGGGTGGGGGGTTTCACTTGTGGTTGTTCAGAGTATGCTGATACCAACTATCCTTGCTGCTGTATGAACTGGTTTGCTAATAAACCCTCTGATTGCCACACTGGCTGAGAGTTGCTGCTGATTGGGATGGCTGGGACCCTCCTGGAGGGAAACCCCTCCAAGGGAGACCGGACAGAGCAAGGATCGGACCCTCTGAGCCTGGAGTTGGGAGCTGGCTGCACGGAGCGCGGAGACCCGAGGTGCTGAACGGGAGGAGACTCCACCGTCGCAGAGACCTGACTGGCTGTGGACAGAGGGGATCCAAGAGGCTTGTCTGGGGTCTCCATCACATGCCCATTCTCCATTTTGTCTTTAGTCTCTAGTCTCCAGTCTATCTGCAACCAACACCTGCCTCTGGAACCATTCTCCTGGCACTGAACAAAGGACTGAGACCCACCCAGCTGCTGCTGCTGCTGCTGGGTGCACACCAGAGGAGTGGGACTAACCTGCAAACTACAGTATCTTCAAGGATTTGTCTTCTGTGGACTCAATCATTTGTATGTATGTGATTCACTTGGACCCTTTAACATCTCTTATATTTTGTTTGTTCTCTTTTTATATTAAACCTGTAGTTGTAGTTACTAAAGGATTGGCTGGCAGTGTGGTATTTTGGGTAAGATCCAAGCCTATATTGTTCGGGGTGATGTGGCTGGCTGTTTAGGGTCAGGAGAAGGTATTTCTTTAAGAGACCCAGTGGCTAGACTGGACCTTAGGAACTGATGTGCAGTAAGGGGGCTGCTTCCATTTTGTTATGGTTGGTGATGACCAGAGTGGGGGAATCAGGAGCATGTTTTGTTACTGGCTGGGAGACTGGTTTAAGTACCACCCATCAGTGGTTTGGGGGTTTGGCCCCTGGTTTTGCAGCTTGCCCTGATTTTGGCACATTCAGAAGGTTACTGCCAGAGCCTGGGTCACATCCTGCACCCTATCTTACCCCAAGCACTGCACCCCTTAAACCTCACGTCACTGCAGATACTCCACTGCACCCTACCTCACCACAGACACCGTACTTCCCTTAGGTGTCCACCCTCTACCCCCACCTCACCCCAGGAACCTCACCCCATGTAGCCAACCTTGCTCAAGACACCGTACCCCTCCTCTCCACAGATACACCACTGCACCCCACCTCACCCTGGGCACCTGACTCCCTGCACACAGGGCTGTCCCTAGGGGGGTGTGGGGCCCTGGGTGAATCGCTCTCTGCGGGGCCCCCACCCACCCCAGCACTGGGTGGTGGGGCCGGTCAGCCCAGGGGAGTGTCTGATAAGGCACATCATTCCCTAACCCCTCCAGGTTCCTGTTGCTGAATATCAGGAGCCAAGAAGCTCCACAAATAGGAGTAGGAGGGACGGTGATGGATCATACTGTGCCTGGGACTTCCAGCCCTGCCCCTCCCATGAACTTTGCTGTGATCCTTGCCTTCCCCACAATCTTCTGAGTGGCAGCATGAGAGTGGGGAGCAGGGGAGGATAGAGTGGGGTGTCAGGAGAGTAAGAGAAGTGCAGCTGGGTGGCAGGCACCAAGGAAGGCAGCACAGCATCTGCAATTTCCCATGCTGTTCCTGCCCTAGGCCAAATGCCTGGACATGCTGCAGGGCAGAAAATTTAAAAAGGCTCTGGCCTGGTTGCAGCTTACAGGTGCATGCAAACCAGGTGGGGGCAGTTAGGGAACCCATGAGGCAAACAAATCCATTTTACTCAGGATGGGAAAAGCAAGAAGGATCCACCCAGAAAGAAAAAGAATAAAATACAAGATGAAAGTCATGTCTGATCACCAGCCATTTACAATGATCACACAGGAGCTCTGAGGAAGCAAGGCACAGGAAGTTCGATAGATTTACTTGAGATTCAGCAAATATAAAAGATGGGTAAAAAGATGAAAACTTACCCAGTATGTGTAGTAGAAAGAGCAGGCAACACTAATTGTCACCTACTCACCCTGGGATGGGTAGGGGGAATTCAAACATCAAGAGATTAATTTTAAAACACAGTATAATTCCCCCCCCTCCGGACTAATTTTTGCCATTCTTGTGATTTCTGATTTCTTGAAACTGGCAATACTGTATAAATTAATACCATATACTTCACTCAAGGAATTCCTCTCCCTAACTGTATTCTTTGTGCTAGTGTAGCAGGCCTCTGTAGCCACAATGTAGGGACACAGAGAGATAAAATTAATTGAATGTACCTTTTAAAGCATCTGTTAGGCAACACTGTATCTGTTCTTTAATATCATCACTGAAATAACTAACTCAGTTTAATAGACATTGTAACCAATGTCCAACAAAGCTTGATGTTGTAAATTTAGAAATCTATTTTGTATTCTTGTTAAAACTTCTTTTAGGTGTATACTCTGGAATTTCATTTAAATGTGTGACCAAGAAGTGTGAATGAAGGGTGTGTGTGATGGCATCAGTCACTACCAGCCTGTCCTGATGAAATGCAAGTGCTACCTTAGTGGCTAAGTGATGCAAAGAAGTCCCACAAAAGCGAGGGTCCATCCCAGAAAGAAAACACAAAGCAAAAGTCATGTCTGTAAATGGCTGGTGATCAATGATCACACAGGATCCCTGGCCCAGCCTGCCCTCCAGCTTCACCACTTGGCCTGGGTGGGTGGGGGGCAGTCCTTGGCCTGGCCTCCCTGCCATCCTCTTGCCTGGGTTATGATCTACATGATTTTCCTGTTCACTTATACACTGGAATTGTATGATTTGCTGGCAATTGCACCATGCAATGTTTCTGTGTGGATGCTAATAACCTTTTTACATGATTTTTATGATGATATGTTTCCTACAACTTCATATGTGTGAACAAACATGTAACATGCTTTCTATGGCTCAGGGATAAGGAGAGCGACAGAGGTCTCTCCCAGTAGTGTCAGACAGAGACAAAGGTATGCTAATGGAGGTGTCTGTAAAGCGACAAAAGAATCACCTTAGCCCTGAAATGGAGGGGCTGAGGGGTTTGGAAACAAAGACTGAGCCAAGCACCTGAAGAAGTGGGATTTTCTCCCATGAAAGCTCATGTGAAAAATAAATCTGTTAGTCTTTATGTGCCACATGACTCCTTGTTTGTTTTTGTTTTTTTTTTTTTTGCTGGACTAGACTAACACAGCTATCCCTTTGGAAACTGAGACCTGGAAGTTTTAAAAAAAAGTTTTTGAGCTGGGACTGTCCATCTTGAAACAACTCCAAGCAAGATATGGGCCCTGCCTGAGCCAGGCAGAGACTGGCTGTGCAAACATCTAACCGCCAAACACCTTGAGCATAAACTTGTTTGGACTATGAGGTTAGTTTAAGTAGAAATATTAGGTTAGTACACGTATTTTGCCTTTTATTTTCTTGTTGTCTCTCCTGACTTACTTATAGTGTGATTCTGCCATGCTTGGCCATATTCTCACTTAGAATTATAATCTGATCAATAAACTAGTAGTTGTTTTCCCTAAAGCTGTGTGATCTTTAGAGGGTGTGAGTGAAGGAGGCTAGGCACACTCCATTTCTTTGTTAAATGGAGGGACTTGAGTGTGTGGTGGTTGGGAGTGGTTCCCAATGTCTGTAGACAGTGGCTGCTGGTGTAGTAACAGGGACTGGGGGTGCTTGCTGGGGGCCATCCCTCGAGTAGCTGGGGGGCATACACCCACTGCCTGGGACCGACAGCACACAAGAGGCTGGAGTGGACTGACTGGGGAGTGAATGGTCACTTGGCAAAGCGAGATGAATCAGGGTTCAGGAGTGGGAATTGGGAGGTCACAGCAAATGAACACGATCTGGGGAGCGGTCTGTCACAGCATGATCCCTGATCTACCTGCCCCCCACTAGCCCAATGTGAATCGGGGCCCAGGGAGAGTCTTGGATCCCCAGCATCCTTGTCCCCCTCTGGGCTCAGACTCAGGGTCCCACCAGACTCCCCTCAGTACTTACCTGGCTGGGTGTTCCCTGGGCTGGTGCTGGCAGCGTCTGCTGGAGGAGGAAGGGGTTAAACCTCCCCCTCTCCTCCAGTTAATCGCTCAGCTGGAGGCTCCAGGGGGAGGGGGGCAGGCAGCCCCGCTACTCACTGGCAGAGCAGCCTCCGAGTGAGCCTGTGCCTGCCATTCGGGGCTCACTGTGGGAGAGGTGGGGTCATGCCGATCCCTGCCATAGGGGGGTGCAGGCCCCATGGGGCCCCCCCAAAGCACGGGGCCCACGTCAAATGTCCCATTTGACCTACACTAAGGACGGCTCTGCCTGCACAGCACCTCAGTGCAGATACTCCACTGCATGCTGCCTCATCACAGGCATCCGGCTTCCCCCAGACACCTCACCCCCTGCATTCCACCTTGCCCCAGACACCCCACCCCTTACACCCCCCACCTCTTAGCAGATATCCCACTGCGCCTTACCTTACCACAGGCAATTAACTGCCCCTAGGAGTCCACCCTGCACCCCACCTCACCCCAGACACCCACCACAGGCACCCCACTTCTCCTAGGACCCACTCATTCACCCCCATGTTGCCCCAGGCACTCCAACCCACCTTGCACCAGACACCACACTGCAGATACTCCATTGAACCCTACCACACCACAGGCACCCTGCTTCCCCCAGGCACCTCACCCCCTGCATTCTACCTTGCCCCAGACACCCCACCCCTGCACCCCACCTCTCAGTAGATACCTCACTGTGCCCTACCTACCACAGACACCCCACATCTCCTAGGACCCACTCATGCACCCCCACCACCTTGCCCCAGGCACGCCACCCCACCTTGCTTCAGACACCACCTCACTGCAGATACCCCATTGCACCCTACCTCACCACAGGCACTCGACCTCTCCTAGGTGTCCACCCTTCACTCCACCTCGCCCCCAGACACACCATTTCCCCTAGGACACATCCATGCACCCCACCTTGCCCCAGGCACTTCATCCCCTGAACCCCATCTTGCTCCAAGCACCCTCTGCACCCCACCTCATGCCAGACACCACACCCTTTGCACCCCCGCCTCACTGCAGATACCCCTCTGCAACCTATCTCACCACAGGCACCCCCCCTCCCCTAGGTGTCCACTCTGCACCCCACCTCACCCCAGGCACCACACCACAGGCAGCCCACTTCCCCTGGGACCCACCCATGCTCCCCTCCTCACCCCAGGCACCCCACCCATGCACCCACCTTACTCCAGCCCTGCTGCTATCACTCACCTGCAGTCCCTGCCCTGCTCTCCCCTGTGGCAGCAGCACCAGCTTGTTCCCTGTGTCCTGATCCAGCTACAGCTCCCCCGCCCCAGGGCTGAAGGATGCCATTGGTTGGCTGTGAGGATAGGGGCGGGCAGCCTGTGCAGGGAGGGACCCCTTAGTCTGGTCCGGCCCCTTGAGCAATGAACACTGCCCGGGGCTCCCTGACAGTGGGGTAAGGCTC
The DNA here is from genome assembly GCA_007922195.1 of Podocnemis expansa. Lineage (NCBI taxonomy): Eukaryota > Metazoa > Chordata > Testudines > Podocnemididae > Podocnemis > Podocnemis expansa. The sequence continues at coordinate 553,796 of ML682284.1, read as the reverse complement.
AGGGACCCCCTGCAGCCACAGAGACCCCAATGCCCCAGCCACAGTGACCCCCCAACTCCCCAGCCAAAGGTATTCCTCAGCCACAGGAACCCCCAGTCACAGGGACCCCCAACTCCCCAGCCACGGGCTGCTCCCCCAGTCACTCAGTGGACGTTGCTGCGCCAAGGACAGGGCTGATCCATGAGATTGGTCCAACAGCATACCCAGGCAGGGTGAGGGGCTGACATCTTGGGGGAGGGCAGAAAGCCCCCAGTAGACCCTCCAGTAAAGTGCATCCCCTTGTGTCTCCCTGCAGCTCTTGGCACAGGCCTTGCCTGCTGATTCCATGGTGCAGGGGCCCAGCAGGCATTCTGGGCACTGAGAGGTTGCAGTGCAGGCACTGCGTTGCTCCCTGGCCACCTGGGCTCTGCCCATTTCCAGCCCGGGGCAGCACCAGCCTCACTGTGCCTGTGCCAAGTGCCTCCCAGGTGGCTGTCCTAGTGTGCCAGAGCCCCCCCCTGTTTCTTTAGCACACCCAAGCCAGGCCAGCACCCAGGAGTTGTGTCCAACCATATTTCCCTCCACAGCCAGGCTGTGCTTGTCCCAGGTGGGGCTATGCTAGTGCACAAGGGAGCCAAGCAGCTGTGGTGCCCATTCGTGTCACTGTGTCAGCCCTGGCTGAGGCTCAGCCCCATGAGAGTGCCTCAGGCAGGGCCACTGGGCGATCAGCGACAGCTCAGCAACCCCACAGGAAAGACCCAAACGTGGCTTCTCTTCCCACTGGAGTGGCCACCCATGGCCTTTGCTGAGGGTGGGGCTGGTGTGCATCCTGGGATGTGCTGTGGTGCCCTCCTTCTGCCCAGTGTCAGCTCATCCTCATGGCAGCCAGCTCAGGCTTTAGCTGGGCTACCACTGATCTAGGGCAGACCCCAGCCCTGTCCAAGGGTTCCAGGGAGCGGATGCTGCTGCCAGTCCATTGCCCAAGACACTTGCTTTTGCCCCAGGCCCTCATCTCTCTCTCCTTTACAGGTTGCTCCAGTCTGCTCCATGACATGAGGCAGGTGCCTGCCAGCAGCTCTGATCTCCTGCGCCACCTGGCAGAGTCACCCAGCACCGCCTACCTGGCTGGTCACACGTCATTTGAATGCAGCCAAAGCCATCATCCTCATCATGGCCCACTGAGCACAGGCTGCAGCTACCTACTGGGGCTGTGCCCAGGATGGCCCTAGATGCAGGAGGGATAGAGGTCCAGAAAAAAGCCACAAAAGGCTGTGAGAGCTGGAGAAATACCAGGCTGTGGAGTCTGCCTGCACCACAGTGAGACCCCCCGTGGTTGGTCCATGCCAGCAGCCCCGGGCTAAAGGGCTGGTTAATTGTTGGGTAGATGTTTGAGCTTGGCTCAGCTCAGCTGCAGGGTCCATGGCATTCAGGGTCCCATCTCAGGCAGTGCCAGACTCTGCAGCTGTGGTGCCAGCGGGAAGAGCCCTGTGGCTGGGATGGGGACAAGCTGCCAGTGGGGTCTTGGCATGGGGCACCAGCATCCAGGTGTCATGGCTCTTCCCCAATGCCTGCTGCCAGGTTGGGCTGGGAAACATGGCACCAGGAGCACTGGCCCAGGATGTAGGGTGAGGGGGCTGGGTACAGCAAGTGGAGAGACCAGCCTCGTCACAGTGGGGACAATGACCCTGCATGTTCCCAGCATGAAGCTGAAATGGGGCCAAAGTGCTGAGGCCATGGGGCGGTCTCTGTCCCCAGCTTGCACCCACCTGCCTGTGTGGGCTGGCTGGCAGGTGTGGTGACTGTCATGGTGCTGGGCTTGCAGGGCGAGCAGGGGATTCCCAGGCCAGGACCAGGCCAGGCTCAGTCTAGGTAACCAAATGGTCCCTTGTGGCCTGACATTGTGGGGGCTTCTTCCTCTCAGCTCTCTCAGGCTGTTTGCACTATGCAACCTCAATTCCTGTGTCCAGCTCTCCTGCCATGCCAGAAGGGCCCTGGCTCAGTGAACTGGGAGTGCCTGGCTAGTCCTTCTGGCCTCCAGGCAGCAGCAGACCCTAGAGAGCAGCACCATGTCCTGCCTCATCAGAAATGCCCCAGCTGACGTGCCTGTGGGTGCCTAGAACAGAGACTCATTCCCACCCCCACCCCCCCCAGCTCTTGCCCTGGCTCCCAGGGCTGCTCAGGGGGTCATCCTGCATGTCAGGGTCAGGGGGGCCTCTCTCTCCATGACTGGGTCAGGTTGCAGGGGGAAGACTCTGAACTGTGCCGTGGGGCGTGAGGCGCGCCTCACAGGACTTGAGACTTGACGCTTCCTGCTGCCCAGATAATCCTGCCACATACCCTCCGTAACCCTTGCAGTGTTTGCCCAGTCTGCCACTTCCCACCCCAGTGCAGTGTCCCTTGGTGGGTGATAGTGTCTCTACGCCATTACCCAGATGGCAGCTCCCATGGCCCCTGCACCTGACCCAGCCCCTCTAGCCAGGCCCCCTGCCTATGCTGCCCACTGGGGGCTGAGTGCTCTGTAAGGCAAGGGCTTGGCTCCCTCCAGGCAATGGTGATTGGTTTGGAGCTGGGTGGTGTTACGCTAGGCCTGAGAAGGCCAAGCCATCTGGTAAAATACATGACCCAACTCTAACCTTTAAAGACATATTATAGGAACAAACAATGGTAGTGTTAAAATTAGGCTAGGGCTTTGATATGCATGTGTATCAGTAGTGGTTTCCTAAGGAAATTTACCTGTGTCCTGTTAGAAGATAGCAAGGTAAATGGACTGCTTCCCTGTCTGTCACTATTATTCTACTGAGTGGTGGAAAGGGGACATTAACATTGAGATGGACCTTTAATGTGCCCATGTAAACGGTCTGTTAATGGTGTTAGTGCTGCTAAGTACCAGTGATGCCCAGGAGGTGAAGGTTTTACTTCAAAGGACAATGTGCATCACTATTCTCCACTTAAGTACCTGGGAACTGTTGTCCAAGCCCACAGGAAGAAATGACCTGCAAATGCCCCCCTTGCTACACCATAAAAGGGGGTGAGGAACATACTCCCTTTATCTCACATCTGTCCGAGCTTCTCAGGGAAAGTTTGGGCTGCAGGATTGAGAATACAGCCAGCAGTAGCCTGGAAACCACTCCGCTAATTCTCATGGGGAGAATTAGAACAAACTCAACACCTGGACTATTTCATTTCTATTCCTTAAATCTGGATTTCTGACAACTGAAGCTGAGAAACAAGGAGTTATCTTCTATGGACTCTAAAGCATTTGTATGTATGTGATTCACTTTGACCCTTTAATGTCTCTCATGTTTTGTTTGTTTTCCTTCTATTTTAAACCTTTAGTTGTAGTTCCTAAAGGATTGGCTGGCAGCGTTGTATTTTGGGTAAGATCCAAGCCTATGTTGTTCTGGATGCTGTGGCTGACCCTTTGAGGTCAGGAGACCCTATTTCGTAAAGAGACCCAGTGGCTAGAGGGGACCTTAGGAACTGATGTGCAGTAAGGGGGCTGCATCTATTTTGTTATGCTCATTAATGACCAGACTCAGGGAATCAGAAGCATGTTTTGTTACTGATGGGAAGACTGGTTTAAGTACCACCTGTCAGTGGTTTGGAGGTTTGGCCCCAGATTTTACAGCTTGCCCTGATTGTGGCACATTCAGAAGGGCAACCTAGGAGGCCTGGGTCACAGATGTCCCTTCTCAACATCTTGGCCTTGCATTTGCACTGGGAGCATAACCAAGGGCTGGGTGAGATAAGCCTGCATGCAGCCAAACATGGCAAAGCAAACAGTCAGGGGGTGCCTAGGCCACCTGGGAGAGAGAGGCTGGATTGATGGTTTTAGCTGTCTCCGTCAGAGCTGCTTTGCTGTGCTGTGGGAACTGCTGCCCCCGGGGGCCCTCAGCCACGGCAGCCCCAGCCTCTCCATTGAAGGCTGTGTGGCGGGGGTTGGAGGCACTGGCTAGGGGTCAATCTAAGGGGAAGAGCCCCAGCACCTTGGCAGCAAGGAGCCACTGAGCACTGCAGGCTCTGCCTGGCTCCCCACCCCCCTCCAGCCAGCATCCTCTCAGGAGGAGCGATGGGCTCTGGGAGGGGATGGGTACAGGGGGCAGGGGGAAGAGGGGCACCCCATGGAGCTATGGGGGCAGGCTCCTTCCCTCACCTGGGTTAATTGGTAACCCTCTGGAGCCAGGCAGTGACGTAGGCCCTGTGAATCAGCATGTTTTCTCCCACCAGAGGCTCTGGCCCCACGGCCATTGCCCCCCACTCCATGAGGACAGTGATAAGCTGGTTCCAGCCAGCAGCCCCCAGCTGGCCTGGTCACTCAGTCAAACTCCAGTGCTTCTGGGAACTGGCCCCAGACCAAGCTCAGAGCTTGCCAGGATATTGCCCTGGGGCTAGCAGGGCCAGTTTGTAAGGGGCATTTAGCAGCCTTTGTCACCAACCAGGCAGAGATCATAAAAGCAAGCGGGATAACCAGGTGTGACCCTTTTGCATTGTCTGGAAACTAGAGTAAGCCAACCAGCCTGAAAAGATCAGACATCTGAACATGATGGGGGAAAGGGCAGAGCTCATTTTCTGAAATCCCAGTGTGGATTCTGCAGAAAGATACTAAGTGCTGTCTTGATTTAGGGGTCCATTTATGATACTATTTCATAGCAATATTTCATAACTGCAATAATCCATATGTGAGATGCCATGCTGGGGGCCTACAGAAAGGTTATGATCTGCTAGGCATGATTTTATTGTTTATGGCTATGTCTACACATGCATTGTTATTTTGAAATAAGTCCTTTCGAAATGACTTATTTTGAAATAAAACCCTTATTTCGAAAGGGCTCATTTCAAAATAAGCAAAACCCCGCAGTCAAAATGGCTGTTATTTTGAAAGGGATATTCCGAAATAATACCAATTGGCCCATTGTTTTGAAACAGTTCTTTTGAAACAACAGGTCTACACAGCATTATTTTGAAATATCCTTTTCAAAATAACGGTCGTTTCAAAAACATCCAGGTTTTACTGTTTCGGAACGACAATTCTTATTTCAAAAGGACGGGATCCGTCCTTTCGAAATAGGAAAACGTCGTGTAGACCTAATTTCTTTTATTTCAAAATAACGAGTGTTATTTTGAAATAAAAGTGCCGTGTAGATGTGCCCTATGTATCGGTGCCATGTCAGCATTAAATGTTATTAATGGGTTTGTTAAATCTGTATTTCAGCTTATTGTATGTGACTCTGGGAAACACCCTGGACCAGTGGTTCTCAATCTGGCGGCCGGGAGACCCCTGGGGGTATGTGAAGTTATTGCTGGGGGTCCATGAATACATCTGGCCCCAGTCATTGCTGGCCAGTGATTCATGTTGGAGAGGGCTCTAAATGCTAAATGAATTGTATTTGCCTGCTGTAAGCAGCCTCATCCTGGATATATCCCCACCCCTTGGGAGCAGGCAGGGGCCAGGTCCTCCAATTCCCTTCTGCAGCACTGTGACCTGGGTCCGCTAAGATAGCCTTCTGAATGTACAAAAATCAGGGCAGGCTGCAAAACTGGGGTCCAAACCCCCAAACCACTGACGGGTGGTACTTAAACCAGTCTCCCCATCAGTAACAAAACATGCTTCTGATTCCCCACTCTGGGCATCACCAACCATAACAAAATAGAAACAGCCGCTTTTATTGCACATCAGCTCTTCCAGTCCCTACCTAGCCACTGGGTCTCTTAAAAAAATAGGTTCTCCTGACCCCAATGGGTCAGCCAAATCACCCAGAACAGTATAGGCTTGGATCTTATCCCAAATACCACACTGCCAGCCAATCTGTTAGTAATTACAACTAAAGGTTTAATATAAAAAGAAAAGAAACAAAACATGAAGGACGTTCCAAGTAGGAGAAAGAACAAACACGTGAGACAGCCAGAATGGCTTAGCCGAGAACTCTGCTCTGAGCTTAAACATAAAAAGGAAGCTTACAGGAAGTGGAAGCTTAGTCAGATGACCAAGGAGGCATATAAAGATATTGCTAGGGACTGCAGGGATAAAATCAGAAAGGCCAAAGGACAAATGGAGCTGCGGCTAGCGAGGGATGTAAAGGATAACAAGAAGGGGTTCTACAAGTATGTTAATAACAAGAAGAGGATCAGGGAAGGTGTAGGTCCCTTGCTGAATGGGGCTGTCAAGGCTTTTTCCCCACTCTGGCACTCTGAGTGCAGAAGGTGGG
>ML682284.1:537564-547601 GCA_007922195.1 Podocnemis expansa | reverse complement strand
ACTCACTGACCAGAGTGTTAACCCCTTCCTCCCCAAGGGTTATTACAGGGGCAGGCATCGTCGTGACGGAGGATGAGGGAAAAGCTGAAGTGCTCAATGCTTTTTTTACTTCAGTTTTCACAGGCAGGGTCAGCTCCCAGCCCACTACCATGGGTATGGCAGATGGGAGAGAAGAAGACAGGCCCTTGGTGACAGAAGGTCAGGTTAGGGACTGCTTAAAGAAGCTGGATGTGTACAAGTCCATGGGACCAGACGAACTGCATCCAAGCGTGCTAAGGGAACTGGCCGATGAGATAGCAGCACCGCTGTCCATTATCTCTCAAAACTCATGGAGAATGGGGGAGGTGCCAGAGGATTGGAAAAAAGCAAATGTAGTGCCTGTTTTCAACAAAGGGAAAAAGGAGGATCCAGGGAATTACAGACCAGTCAGCCTCACCTCAATCTCTGGAAAAATTGTGGAGCAGGTTCTCAAAGAAACCATCCTAAAACACTTAGAGGAAAATAACGTGATCAGGAACAGTCAGCATGGATTTAGCAAGGGTAAATCATGCCTGACCAATCTCATTTCCTTCTACGATCAGATGACTGGTTTTCTGGATGCAGGAAGAACCGTTGATGTGATATACCTTGATTTTAGCAAGGCTTTTGATACAGTTTCCCACAGCATTCTCATTGGCAAATTAAGGAAGTATGGGTTGACTAGGCGGACTATAAGATGGATAGAAAACTGGCTAGATCAATGGTTTCAGCGTGTAGGAATCAATGGTACCATGTCTAGCTGGCAACCAGTCACGAGTGGTGTGCCCCAGGGGTCGGTCCTGGCACCGGTTCTGTCCAACATTTTCATCATTGATCTGGATGATGGAATAGACTGCACTCTCAGTAAGTTCGCGGATGACACCAAGCTGGGGGGAGCAGCAGACATGTTGGAGGGCAAGGACAGGATTCAGGGAGACCTAGATAAATTGGAACAGTGGGCCAATAGAAATCTTATGAGCTTCAATAAGGACACGTGTAAAATCCTGCACTTGGGACGGAAAAACCCCATGCACTGCTATAGGCTGGGGAACATTCAGCTAAGTAGCAGCACTGGAGGAAATGCTCTGGGAGTCATGGTGGATGGGACGCTGGATATAAGTCAGCAGTGTGCTTTTGTGGCCAAAAAGGCCAATGGCATGCTGGGCTGCATCAAAAGAAGTGTTACCAGCAGATCAAGGGATGTGATCATTCCCCTCTATTCTGCACTGGTGAGGCCACATCTAGAATACTGTGTTCAGTTTTGGGCTCCCTACTACAAAAAGGATGGGGACATGCTAGAGAGAGTTTAGCGGATGGCAACCAAAATGATTAAAGGGCTGGAGCACAAGCCCTATGAGGAAAGACTGAAAGCTTTAGGCTTATTTAGTCTGCAGAAGAGAAGATTGAGGGGGGATTTGATAGCAACCGTCAACTACTTGAAGGGATGCTCTAAGGAAGATGTAGCTCAACTGTTCTCGGTAATAAGAGAGGACAGAACGAGGAGCAATGGTCTCAAGTTCCAGTTAGGGAGGTCGAGGCTGGATATTAGAAAAAACTTTTTTACTAGGCGAGTGGTGAAGCCTTGGAATGAGCTGCCGAGGGAGGTGGTGGAGTCTCCATCTTTGGAGGTGTTTAAGGCCCGGCTGGACAAGACCCTGACTGGGATGATTTAGTGGGAGTGGTCCTGCCTCTGGCAGGGGGTTGGACTAGATGACCCATGAGGTCCCTTCCAACCCTATGATTCTATGATGTTAAAGGGTCAAAGCAAATCACATACATACAAATGATTTAGCGTCCATAGAAGATAAATCCTTGTTTCACAGCTTCAATTGTCAGAAATCCAGATTTAAGGAATAGAAACGAAATAGTCCAGGTGTAGAGTTTGTTCTAATTCTCCCCATGAGAATTAGCAGGGTGGTTTCCAGGCTACTGCTGGCTGGATTCTCAATCCTGCAGCCCAAACTTTCCCTGAGAAGCTTGGACAGGTGTGAGATAAAGGGATTATGCTCCTCACTCCCTTTTATGGTGTAGCAAGGGGGGCATTTGCAGGTCATTTCTTCCTGTGGGCTTGGACGACAGTTCCCAGGTACTTAAGTGGAGAATAGTGATGCACATTGTCCTTTGAAGTAAAACTGTCACCTCCTGGGCACCACTGGTACTTAGCAGCACTAACACCATTAACAGACAGTTTATATGGGCACATTAAAGGTCTATCTCAATGTAAATGGTCCCTTTCAACCCCTCCCAATAGAACCATAGTGACAGACAGAGGAGCAGTCCATTTACCTTGCTGTCTTGTAACAGGACACAGGTAAATGTCCTTAGGAAACCATTACTGATACACATTGATATCAAAGCCCCAGCCTAATTGTAACACTACCATTGTTTGTTCCTATAATATGTCTTTAAAGGTTAGAGTTGGGTCATGTATTTTACAAGATGGCTTGGCCTCTTCTGGCCAAGTGTGCCAAGCAGCACTGCCTGCAGTCGGTCCTTGATAACAACTATTTCCTTTTAGGGTTCCATGAAATTTTTTGACATCAAAAAAGGGGTCCTCATACTCGAAAAGGCTGGGAGCCACTGGGCTAAAAATGAACATCTGCAGTCATGGTCTCCTTTATGGCCCATTAAGGGAACTATAGGCACAATGGGCCTAGGGAGAAACCTGCTCAGTGAGGCACTAGGACTAACCATGTGACTCTGATCTGCATTTTGTTTCTGAAAAACTCCACATAGCATGTGGAAGGGCAGAGGGAATAAAACGGGCAGCAGCAGCATCGCCTCCAACTTGTCTTCTATCGCCAGTCAATACTTACCTGTGGATCTATTCATATGACCTGTTTACGCTGAACAAAGGACTGAGACCCACTCAGGGACTGGGTGCACACCAGAGGCTCTATACAAGCTTGCAGATGCAAAACGCTTCCAAGGACTTGCTTTAAATGGTCTTTTACTCACTGTGTTTATGCGATTTACTCTGACCCTTTAACATCTTTCATATTTTGTTTGTTTTCTTTTCATGTTAAACCTTTAATTGTAGTTACTAAAGGATTGGTTGGCAGCATGGTATTTTGGGTAAGACCCAGGCCTGTATTGTTCTGTGTAATGTGGCTGGCTCTCTGAGGTTAGGAGAACCTTTTGGATAAGGTGCTTGGAGTTTTAAGTCACTTCTCTCCTTAGCAGACTCTGTGGTTATTAGGGAACCAGGAGCAGAAATGCAGCAAAGGGGACTGAGTATATTTTTTTGTGCTTCTAGACAACCAGTGTGTGGAATAAGAAGCTGTGATGCTGACAGAGTTTAGGGGATTGTTTATGATAATCTCTCATATTAAAATTTCATATTTGCAGTAATCCATATGTGATATGCCATGTTTGCTAGCAATAGAAAAATAGTAATCTGCTAGGAATGATTATATGGTTTATATGTAGGTATTGTATCTATATTAGAAATTAGGAATGTATTTCTTTTGTGTGTGTTGCAGGCTATTGGATTCTGAGGCATTCCCAGACTGAGTGGGCTGTAAAACCATTGTCCTCTTAATGACTGTTTAAGGAAGCTCCCAGCTACAGCAAGACTAGGAAGAAACCTATTTGATGAGTCACCCAGACTGACCATGTGACTCAACTCCATTTTGATTGCAATGACTCTGAGAGCATGGGGAAAGCAGAGGTGCTAACAAGCAGTGGCCCCCATCTTCATTTTGTCTTCAGCCTTCAATCTGCAACCTGCAATTAACCCTGTCCTCTGGAACTATTCTGCTGCACTGAACAAAGGACCGTGACCCACCCAGGGGCTGGGCGTCTACCAGAGGACTCAGCCTAACCTGTGAATTATGGATTCTTCAAGCACTTGCTTTGCATGGACTCTAAATTATTTGTATGTATGTGATTCACTTTGACCCTTTAATATCTCCCATATTTTGTTTCTTTTCCTTGTATATTAAACCTTTAGTTGTAGCTACTAAAGGATTGGCTGGCAGCGTGGTATTTTTGCACAAGATCCAAGCCTATATTGTTCTGGCCCTTTGGAGTCAGGAGAACCTATTTTTTTAAGAGACCCAGTGGCTCGAGGGGACCATAGGAACTGATGGGCAGGAAGGGGGCAGTTTGTATTTTTTTATGCTTGGGGATGACCAGAGTGGGGAATCAGAAGCATGTTTTGTTACTGACTGGGAGACTGGTTTAAGCACCACCCATCAGGGGCGTCGCTGGCGCCTGGCACACAGGGCCCATGCCCCAAATGACAGTGCCAGTGTCCTGGGTCCTGGCGGGACCCTGCCTCTCCTGGTCTCCAGCCAGATCGGGCCAGAGATCTGGGGCCCAGCCATCCGAGGCCACAGCTGCCGCTCCCAGCCCTGTCCCTGGCCAGGTATCCAGGGTTCAGCTGCCCGCGGCAGTGGCGGCCACTTCAAACACCAGGTGACCCAGTGGCCGTGGGTGCCGCTTCCTGTCCTGTCCCCGGCTGGGGGCATGGCCTGCAGGCAGGTGGCAGGCCTGGGCCTGTGCCCCAGGTCATTCTCCGGGGCAGCAAAGCCCCTGCCACCCGTCAGTGGTTTGGGGGTTTGGCTCCTGGTTTTGCAGCTTGCCCTGATTTTGGCACATTCAGAAGGTTACCGCAGGAGGCCTGGGTCACAGAAGCTGTTACCAAATTGCCCATAAACTTGGGGTATCCTCATTTCTTAGGGCTACTTTCCTTTGAGGAGAAGGGTTGTAATCCTATTAGTGTACTGTTTTTGTCACTTGCGTTTGTAGATGGCGCTCACTTCTCCCTTCTGCAAGTCCCCTCCCAATGGAGCTGCCCTTGCAGGAGCTAAATTTCCCAAGACAGGGTTCTTCCAGCCAGTTCTAACGAAGTACGTCTGAGTGAATCAGGTGTGTCACAGAGCTCAGCTGACCCCTCATACATGCCTGAACTCAAGAGGCTGAATTATGCAGCACTTCTCTGCTGCTACCTTTATAGACCCCTGGCACTGCACCCACTGGACTAGATTGGACCGTGCATCTGAGCAGGCTAGGTCAAGACCGCACAATCAGCTGTTACCCTTATATGCCACTGGACTCAGGCCAGGCTGGGTCAAAACAGCATATGCAGCTGTTATCCTTACATGCCCCAAGACTTAGGCCAAGCTCGGTCAAAACAGTATGTGACAGGTTGCTCCCCATATCCAGTCTGGTGTGCAGCTGTGACTCCTGCCCCATTTCCCACTTCTGAACCCCAATTCACCCTGCTTTGCCAAGTGAGCACTCACTCCTGAATCAGTCCACTCTGGCCTCTGCTGCACAAGCAGACCCAGGTAGTGGGTGTATGTCCTCAGGCTACTCAAGGGGTGGTCCCCAAGTGAGCACCCTGGCACCAGCTACCACACTAGGAGCCACTGTCTATGTTGACTGGGACCCACTCCCAATCACTCAGGTCTGTCCATTTAACCAAGAAAGGGATCGTGCCCAGCCTTCTTCACCCACACCCCCTCAAGCCCACACAGCTTTGGACAAAACAACTATGAGTTTATTGATCAGATTATAATTCTAAGTGAGAATATGGTCAATCATGGCAGAATCACAATGAAAATGAGCCAGGAGTGACCACAAGGAAATAAAAGGTAAAACACTCATACTAACCTAATATCACTACTCAAATTGACCTCACAGTCCAGGCTCATGCTCAGGGTATTCAACTGTCAGACGTTTGTACAGCCAGTCTCTGCCTGAGGCCAGGGATGGCACAGACCTTGTTTGAATTTGTTTGAAGATAGAGATTCCCAGGCAAAAACCCCAGGGGTTAAAGTATAATTTTGTGGGCCCCCTCCCCCTACAGGTCGGCCCACTGCCCGCACCCAACTGCTGTCCCTCAGAAGCTTTCTCCCCACGCCAGCTCCTGCCCCCAATATCCATTCCCCTGTCCCTAAAATCCACTCCCAGCCCCAACACTCCCTCAATACCTACCTGTGTCCCCAATATCCTCCCCTCCCCAGTGTGAGCTGGCTGCTCCAGTACTTACCAGGGGTGGTGTGGCTACAGAGGAGGTGGTAGGCCCCTGATCAGGCCGGCAGCATGGCCTTGGCCCAGCTGGGGTGGGGGGAGTGGAGGCAGGCCCCAGGTTGGGGTGGGGCCTCAAAGGGAAGGGATTTGGGGCAGGGCTTGGGCTGTGCCCCAGAACATCCATGCCCCCTCCCCTCTCCTGCCAAAACACAGGGGAACGCCATTCTAAGGCCCACTATTTTTAGTGATGCAGCATTCGGGACCCTAAAAATAGAAAATGGTGCTGGAACGCTGCATTCAGGGGTCTTCTGTTTTTCAGTGGTGGGCCTTGGAATGCAGCATTCCAGCACCATTTTCTATTTTTAGTGGGCCTGGAATGCTGAGCCCCTAAAAATAATGGGCCCAGGAACGGTGTTCCGGGCTGAAAAGGCTTACTATAACCCCTGAAAAAGCCCTTGATCCCTCTGTCTTGGAGAATCCAGAAAAGCACTCTTGGATCCCCTCTGTTCACAGCCAATCAGGACTCTGCTATAGTGCACTCTTCTCCCACCCACTAGCTCTGTCTGGTCTCCCGCGGGGGGGGGGGTCCTTCCTCCAGGAGGGTCTCGGCCATCGCAATCAGAAGTGACACTCAGCCACTGTAAAAGTCAGAGGGTTTATTAGCAATCCAGTTTGCACAGCAGCTAGGACAGTTGGCTTTCAGATTAACTAGGAGGTATAGCAGTAAACCCGCCGTATATGCCCCTGGAGATTCTGCCTCTTCAAGCCCCGTTTCTCACTACCCTACTCCTCTCTCAGCCCTTTGTTCTCCTCCCCGACCAGCTGACATGTCCCCTCGTCTAAACTAGCCACAACCTGTGTCACCCATAGGTGGTCCAGGTCAGGACTGTCTCAAGCCCCTTCTCTCCCAGTGGTTCCCATAGTTATCACACACCTGTGTCCCATCACCAAAGTAGAGGAAGAGAAAAGAAGTACATTTGGGTATTGCCCCTGGCATCCCAAAGTACCCAAGAATTTTCTTACCTCATCACATCCTTCCAGGGTCTCTCTTTGTTGCAAAACTCCCCTGACTCCTCCCTTTCTGAACAGAGGTGATCTCTTTGTCTGGTTTGAGCCAGAGACCTCAGTTAGCATATCTTTGTTTCCTCCTCCAGGTCCTTGCTTCCTGCTGGGAGAGAATTCTGTCTCCCTCCCATCACCCTGAGCCATGTTATACATCTTTAAACATGCATGAGGCTGCAAGGAACATATCATCATAGTAATCACATAGAACAGATTATGAACATCCATAAAGAAACCTTCTGTGGCATACTTGTCATAAACACATACAATCCCAGTGTATGAATGAACAGAAAAATCATAACCCAGGGTGCATGATGTGCATCCCCTGACACAGCACATTCAGCTGTTATCCTTATAGACCCCAGCTTCAACACACTGGTGTCTTTGCAATCACTTTACAATTGTTCTAACAGTAACTTTGACCTGGGTCTTCTGGGATAACATCTTGAATGTGCAAAAATCAGGGCAAGCTGAAAAATCAGGGGCCAAATCCCCCAAAACACTGATGGGTGGTCATAGAATCATAGGGTTGGAAGGGACCTCATAGGTCATCTAGTCCAACCCCCTGCAAGAGGCAGGACCACTCCCACTAAACCATCCCAGTCATGGTTTTGTCCAGCCGGGCCTTAAATACCTCCAAAGATGGAGATTTCACCACCTCCCTCGGCAGCTCATTCCAAGGCTTCACCACTCTCCTAGTAAAAAAGCTTTTTCTAATATCAAGCCTCAACCTCCCTAACCGCAACTTGAGACCATTGCTCCTCGTTCTGTCCTCTCTTATTACCGAGAACAGTCGAGCTCCATCTTCCTTAGAGCATCCCTTCAAGTAGTTGACGGTTGCTATCAAATCCCCCCTCAATCTTCTCTTCTGCAGACTAAATAAGCCAAATGCTTTCAGTCTTTCCTCATAGAGCTTGTGCTCCAGCCCTTTAATCATTTTGGTTGCCCTCCTCTGAACTCTCTCTAGCATGTCCCTGTCCTTTTTGTAGTGGGGAGCCCAAAACTGAACACAGTATTCTAGATGTGGCCTCACCAGTACAGAATAGAGGGGAATGATCACATCCCTTGGTCCTTAAACCAGTCTCCCAGTCAGCCACAAAACATGCTTCTGATTCCCCACTCTGGTCATCACAAAGCATAACAAAATAGAAACAGCCCCCTTTCTAGGACATCAACTCCTCTGAGCCTCATCTAGCCACTGAGTCTCTGAAAGAAAGGGCCAGCCACATCACCAAGAACAATATAGGTTTGGATCTTACCCAAAATACCAAGCTGGCAGCTAATCCTTAAGTAACTGCAACTAAAGAGTTAACATAAGAAAAAAAACAAAATATCAGCGCTGTTAAAGGGTCGAAGTGACTTACATACATACAAATGATTTAGACTCCATAGAAAGCAAGTCCTTGAAGAATCTATAATTTGCAGGTTACTTCACTTCCTCTGGTATGCACCCAGCATTTGGGTGGGTCTCAGTCCTTTCTTCAGTTGCAGCAGAATAACTCCAGACGTTGGTGTTGATTGCAGGTTGGAGACTGAAGACTGAAAACAAAATGGAGATAAGGCTGCTGCCTTTTATCACCTCTGGCCTTCTCCATGCTGTGCAGTCTTTGCAAAATCAAAATGGAGTTGACTCACATGGTCAGTTTGGGTGGCCAACTAAGCAGTTTTCTACCTGAGCCCACTGTCCCTGGGAGCTTCCTTAATGGGCAAGGAAGAGGAAAATGGTTTTGTAGCCATCCAGTCTGGGTATGTCCTAGAATCCAATAACTTGGAACACAAATAGAACAAGCATATTCCTAACATTTAGTACAGATGTGACACCTACCTATAAACCTTACAGTCATTCCTAGCAAATTACAACCTTTCTATTGGTACCAAACATGGCATATCCCATATGGAGTATTGCAAATGTGAAATATTAATACGAAAGATAAACATAAACAATACCCTAGACCCAGACCATGTCACCCCCCCTGCAAGACTGATGCAGGAAGGGGTGTCACCTAGACACTGATGAATGCATCACAAAAGGGTTAAGTTTGGTTGTGCACTATAAGAGCTTTGAACTAATATAAAAGAGTTTACAAAATGTCAGGCACATGTTACATTTTACATTCTTTGGCAGAAAATCACTTACAAGAGTTAACATCATATACCCAGTAGCATAAGAGGGTATTTTATCATTGACTTTATTATGCCCTCAGTACAAATAGTTTGTCAGAGGACTAGATTGTCCAAGGCTCTCCTGGATTTTTTAATATTTAAACAGTTCATTCTGGTTTACCTCAGTGGTCTTAGTAGCATAGGCCTTTAGTTTAACTACTTCCTTGGGGTGTAGACCTCTCAGGGTTAACCTCAGCCTCAAGATTCACAAAATAAAGTTCCTTTCCTTCTTTTGTTTTCTCTGGATGGTTGACACCTGGGCTCTGTAACATGATCCATTCATTGCCTGGTTAGGTACGTCTCCCATACCAGTGGCTCTGAGTCCAGTGGGCAGATCTTCTCACCCCAGTCAGTCAGGTTGTGACCAGGGCCTTCTGGAATAATGACCTGAATGTACAAAAATCAGGGCAAGCTACAAAACCAGGCATAAAACCCACAAAGCACTGACAAGTGGTACTTAAACCAGTCTCCCAGTCAGCAACAAAACATGCTTCTGATTCCCCACTCTAGTCATCATCAAGCATAACAAAACAGAAACAGCCCCCTTTCTTGCACATCAACTTCTCTGGTCCCCATCTAGTCACTGGGTCTCTTAAAGAAAGAGTTTCTCCTGACTCCAAAGGGCCAGCCACGTCACCCAGAACAATATGGGCTTTGAGCTAACACAAAATACCAAGCTGCCAACCTATCCATTAGTAACTACAACTAAAGGTTTAATAGAAAAAGATACAAAATATGACATGTTAAAGGGTCAAAGTCAATCTCACACACACACACACACACACACACACACACACACACACACACACACACAC
>ML682284.1:526978-537554 GCA_007922195.1 Podocnemis expansa | reverse complement strand
CACACACACACACACACACACACACACACACACACACACACACACACGATTTAGAGTCAATAGAAAGCAAGTCCTTGAAGAATTTGGAGTTTGCTGGTTAGTTCAATTCCTTTGGTATGCACCCAGCACTTGGGTGGCTCTCAGTCTTTTTTTCAGTCCTGGAAGAATAGTTCCAGAGGATGGTGTTAATTGGAGGTTGCAGACTGAAGACAAAATGGAGATGGGGACACTGCCTTTTATCACCTTTGGCTTTCCCCATGCTCTCAGAGTCCTTGCCAAATCAAAACGGAGTTGAGTCACATGGTCAGTCTGGGTGACTCATCAAACAGGTTTCTTCCTATGCCCACTGTTCCTGGGAGGTCCCTTGGTGGCCCATAAATAGGACAATGGTTTTGCAGACACCCAGTCTGAGGTTGCCTTAAAATCAAATGACTCAGAACACACATAAAACAAATAGATTCCTAAGTTCTAATACAGATATGATACCTACATACAAAGCCCACAAACTTCTAGCAGATTACAACCTTTCTAGTGATACCAAACATGGTATATCACATATGGATTATTGCACATATGAAATATTAATATGAAGTATAATCATAAACAGTCCCCTAGAGCCAGACAGCATCACAACTTGTTTAAGGCATTCATCTGTTTACAAATATTTATCTTGTCAATATCTATCATACCAGTGTGATGCTGTCTAGCTTTAGAGACTCATTTGTTACTATTTTTCATGCTAGTATTTCACATTTGCTATAATCCATATGGATATACTATGTCTGGTACTTATAGAAAGGTTGTAATTTGCTAGGAATGATTATGTGGTTTATGTGTTGGTGTCACATTGGTATTAGAAGTGAGGAATAGGTTTGTTCTAACTGTATTTCAAGTTATTGGATTTCAGTGCACTCCCAAACTGGATGTCTACAAACTTTTGTTTCTCTTAATTGCCCATTAACGAAGCTCCCATGTATAATGGTGTCAAGAACAAACTGGTCAAGTAATTGAGACTTGCCCATGTGACTCACCTCCATTTTGAACTGCAAGAAACTCCACACAGATGGGGAAGGCCAGAGGGGATAAAAGGCAGTGGCCACATATTCATTTTGTCTTCAGTCTTCAATCTGCAACAAACACACATCTCTGGACCTATTCTACTACCACTGCACAAAGGACTGAGACCCACCCAGGTGCTAGGGTGTCTAACAGAGAAATTGGACTAAACATCAAACTCCAAATCCTTAAAGGACTTGCTTTATATGGACTCTAAATCACGTTTATGTATGTGATTCACTTTGATCCTTTAACATCTACATTTTGTATCTTTTTTCTTTGTATTAAACCTTTAGTTATAGTTACTAAAGGATTGGCTGGCAGCGTGGTATTTTGGGTAAGATCCAAGCCTCTATTGTCTTGGGTGCTGTGGCTGGCCCTTTGTGGTCAGGAGAACCTATTGCTTTAAGAGATCCAATGGCTAGCTGGGGACCAGAGGAGCTGATGTGCAGTAAGGGGGCTGTTTCTATTTTGTTATGCTTGGTGATGCCCAGAGTGGGGCATCAGGAGCATGTTTTGTTACTGATGGGGAGCCTGGTTTAAGTACCACCTGCCAGTGTTTTGGGGGTTTGGCCCCTGGTTTTGCAGCTTGCCCTGATTTTGGCACATTCACAAGGTTATCCCAGGAGGCCCAGGTCACATTGTCGTAGTCTTGGCAGGATCCAGAGAACCAGAATATTTGGGTTTTGTGGTCAGGACTCCACACTATTCCTAAATCTTAAATCTGATACTGACAGAGTCAAAGGGTAAAGCTGTCATAATGAGTACACAGTAGCAATATGGGGTGTGAGTGTGAGAGAGTTCAAAGAGTTATGTAAGAAGAGAGAAATAACCATTAAAGGAAATATCACAGAGCAGAATGTAAGAGATCTGCCTGTGGACAAAGCTCAGAATACAGAAGCTCTTCCTGATCCTGACTCAGCAGCGGCTGGTACGGAAGAGAGCAAGTAGCCAGACCCGGGCAAGAACCAGCATCTTCAGGGGGACAGAGGCCTGATGGAGCTTTGCTTGTTGGAAGAACAAAAAATGCAGGAGATGGAAGAAAGAGTTCGTCAAGGGCAAATAGAGGAGCTATGGCTTAAGGAAGCAGCAGAGGAGAGGCAGCTACTGAGCAAGGAAGAAGCAGAGGAGACATTTCACCAAAGGCATTTGGAGGATGCGACAGTAGAGGAGAGATCTCAATGAAGGCAATTGGAGCTGGCGTGGATCCAGCTCCAGATCCAGGACAGGAAGAAGGATCTGCCTTCAGCTGAAATTTCCTCGACTTCCTCCACCAAAGAGTGGGAAACGAGCTGTCTCAGTGGCTTTACTGGGGGTGCTCCGGGGGCCTCAGCCCCCCTGAAACTCAGGGCCAGCCCCTGAGCAGTGTCTCTCTAAACTGCGTGGGGGTGCACTACCATGCCGCCGTGCAGAGAACACCATCTGGGCAGCTGACAGCCACGGCCTCTGGCTGGAAGGCAGAGTCCTCTGGCCATGAGAGAGTGCCCCAGGCTGTGCCTGGCCATTTTTAAAACTCCCGCTCTGGCGTGACCCTGCTTAAAGGATGCTAAGAGCAGGGCCATGCCTGGAGCCTCAGCCTGTGCCATGGCCCCACTCTCCCTCCGGTGGCCAGATAAGGGAGCCAGGGGGGCCGGGAACAGGCATGCCGGGGAGGAGGTCAGCCCAGTTCAGTGGGGACCAGTGGTGGGGAAGAGAATGGAGGCAGCTGGGGCCCTCACCAGTGTTCCCTCTAAGCTGGTGATGCAGCTGAGCAAGTTCCTGGGCCCGGACCAGGCCCCTGAGCCACTGCCCATCAGCTCCCCAAGTGCATCCGTAACTTGCTCAGTTGCATCACCAGCTTAGAGAGGGAACATTGTATAGATGTCTTTTTGTTCAAACTTTAGTAAATTAATAAAACCACAGTATTTTAGTTTAACATTTTTATTAAACAAATATGAAGCAATGATGCTGCCTATCAAGCCTCCTCTACACCTCAGTTTTTGACGCCTGTCTTTGTCACATTTCCAGAATGCATATACAGAGTCTAGGTCAGCCTTGAATCCAGCACTTAGATATGACTTGATGCACATTAGCATGTCTAGATGAGAAACATCCAACCCTTTTATGAGGCTCTGTCTTAATATTATTCATTAGACTGAAGCCTCATTCAGCATCTGCACTAGATGCTTGAAACGTACCACATATATCAACCAACTGGGCCAGGAATGGGAACTTATCTTCTGTCAGTGTATAGGTGACAAACATCTAAGAATGTGTTCAGTGTACCAGCCATTACCTTTTCCAGAACAACAAACATTTTGGTTGTCTGTAATTTCAGCTCACCTTTAGAAGATGTGAAAATACATAAAGAAAATTTGTAAGAAATTACACTAAGAGCTGATGATCACAGATAGCCAATACAATTCTATTATTTTTTAGAGATTCCTAATGAATGTGCCAATTCTGACTAGATCTCACTCATAGAGCTAAAAGAAGTCACCCTGATTCAGGCCTACATATTACTTGAGCTAATGTTAATTAAGGTCAATGACAGTTTTTCCACTCTACTGAAAAACTTAGATCAGGCTGCCTTCTCTCTCTGCTACAATCCCCATCTACCAGTTTTGTGTTGTTCTTGTCTGCAAGCTTTGAACTTTCCTTTACCAGCTTGCAACTGAAAACAGAGCTGTGCTAAAAATACATGGAGGGGACACCTCCTTCTAAAGCCATTGTTTATGGCACTTGGTAAAGATATCAAAATGGGAGGACACATGTAGTTTGCCTATAATGTATTGTCAGGGCCATTCACTTGAATGTGAGCACAGGTGGGGTGTGCCTCTTGGATACCACAGAGCCAAGCATGTGTGAATACCTAGTATAGTGAAAAAACAACAAGAAGTTGTGTGGCACTTTAAGACTAACAGATTTATTATTTGCATGAGCTTTCGTGGGAGAAGATCCCACTTCCTCAGATGCTTCGAAGATGGGTGAACTTACAGAAAGGAATGAAACTAAATGCAAGGGGTGTAAAACATAGGATCAGGTCATACACCCTCTTGCATTTAGTTTCATTCCTTTCTGTTAGTTCACCCATCTTCAAAGCATCTGAGGAAGTGGGATCTTCACCCACGAAAGCTCATGCAAATAATAAATCTGTTAGTCTTAAAGTGCCACACAACTCCTTGTTGTTTTTTCACTGGATTAGATTAACACGGCTATCCCTTTTAAAATTGACTAGTATAGTGAGCCATTGAGAGATCCTGGGATGGAAAGTGCTGTAGAAATGCTGGGTGTTAATAAAGTAACATAAGGTTCTATACAGTTCTCTGTGTTTATTCGGCATCTTGGGTGGAATGTGTGTGTTGTGCCTACCTAGCCCACTGTTTCCCAACCACTGTGTCACAGCACACAGGTGTGTCACAAATTTTTTTGAAAAACTACTCAGAGCGCTCTGGATTGGCTCATTGGCTCATGAAAATATATGGCTTCATTCGGAAACTACATGGCAGTGTGCCTCAAATGAATTAAAGGTAGCAAGGAGTGCCATGGCAGAGAAAATGCTGGGAACCACTGACCTATGGGGCAGCAACGACTTGAAAGGGAAACAAGACGTTTCTTTACACATCAACCCCCCCCCCCGCATGCCATGAGCTTATCCTGGGCTTCTAATCTGCTCCCAGCCCGGGAGCCCTCAACCCACCTCTGCTCCCTGCTTCTGCTGCCCGCCAGCCCCGACCCCCGCTGCTCCCCGCTTCTTCTGCTCCTCGCCAGCCCCCAACCCAGCGCCTCCGCTCCCTGCTTCTGCTCCCCGCCAGCCCCAGCCCCAGCCCCGGCTCCTCTGCTCCCCCGCCAGCCCCAACCCCAGCTTCTCCGGTCCCAGCTTCTGCTCCCCGCCGCTCCCCACTTCTTCTGCTCCCCGCCAGCCCCGGCCCCAGTGCCTCCGCTCCCTGCCAGCCCCAACCCCGGCTCCTCTCCTCCCGGCTTCTGCTGCCCGCTGCTCCCTGCCAGCCCCGACCCCAGCTCTGCGCTGGGGTCAGTGCTTGCTGCGCCAGTGAGCGGAGGCAGCTGCACCACTGCTCACTGGCGCAGCTTACAGGGAACATTGGCCCTCACTAATATTTATATGTAGTGGCGCCTCTGATCTGTCTCCCTCTCAAAGATGACAAGGATATTGTGGTGTTTTTGCACACTTTCAGAAGACTATCTGAGGTCCATAAAATCCCTGATGAGAAAAGCATGCATGTTCCCCTCGCCAGACTGTCTGAGAGGGCCAGAGTGATATGGAATTAAATGATGCATTAGAGATTATAGAAAGTTTAAAGAAACTGTTTTGTGAAGGTTTAAAATTACTCCTGAATCTTACTGGTTAAAATTTAGAAAATTATAAGTGAGTGGATAATGTTACCTATACTGAAATGGTTCACAATCTACTGGGTATTCAAAAAAAAATGGTTTATGGGTGCGGGAGCTCATGATAATTACAACTAGGTGGCTGATTTGTTTGCCAGGGAACAGCTCCTGGAGATAACGCCCCACTATGTCAAGCCAGCTGTGCTCAATAAAAGCCCATTATCATTTTGAAGGCAGCTGAAATTGCTGATGATTTAAACCAGAACAGGAACAAGGACAGGTATAAGCCTCAAGGGAAAAGCAGCCCCCACCACTCAAAGGCCTGGATGGTGGATGGGCCAAAGAGTAGGATTGGCCCCAGCTTGGCTAGGAAGACTTATACTGCCCCCGAGTCTAAAACCTCCCAACTAGGGGAAAACCCATCTATGTGCTATCTGTGTGTGTGGGGGGGGGGCAGGCCATACAAGATCTAACTGTCCCAATCAGGGAAACAGGAATGCCCAGAGGCCAGGAACCCCCCAATCTTCTCTCTCTTCCAATGCAATCTCTCTAGGTACAGAGACAGACCAGATACTGGTGGATGATGCCACCTTGGGGTCAGACCCAAATACTGCATCAGTAAATGCTGCCAGATTGATAATCCCTGGTGGGGGAGAAGTAGGTTACCTCACCCACTATGTAAGGACATATATATGGAAATGAGGAATTCATAAAGAGTGCCAGAGTCAATGGAATTGGGTGTACTGGATGGTTGGATACAGCCTCAGAGATTATCCTAGTGAAAAGAAATTAGTCCAGGAGGAGGATTACTTGCCGTATCAAAGTGTGAACTCGATGGCTCTGTTGGAATATAGGGAAAAGGTGGCCTTAGCCAAGATCCATTCGGAATGGGAAGGATTTAAGGGAGACATGGCAGTTGGAGTCCAAGAACTCCTCCCAGCAGATGTGCTAATAGGTAATGATATTGTGCTCACTGATAGCAGTGTGAATGCTGTAACTTGGTCACAGGGAAGGTATGGTCAGGATGTAGATGGCCTGGTCAGAGGCCAAGCATGAAGCAGAGAACAGAAAGAACTCCCCTCAGACACTGTGGCTTTTATTCATAGCCAGAGAGCAGCAACCGAGCACATGGTGCCAGGTTAGGGGCTGGTCATGGCTTTATTTGCCAAATTAGAAGCCAATCACAGCTTTCATTCACAGCCGTAGAGTGGTGCCGATAGGGTTCTGGTGCCCACCGAGCCCACAGTGCCCAGTTAGAGGCTGATTGCAGCTTTTATTCGCAGCTGAAGAGCGGCACCGAGAGGGCTCCGGTGCTGAGCACATGGTGCCAAGTTGGAGGCTGATCACGGCTGTATTCATAGCCAGAGAGTGATGGCGAGGGGGCTCCAGTGCCAAGCAAGCATATGGTGCTGAGCTGGAGGCCCATTGCAGCTGTACTCATAGCCGGAGAGCGGCACCGAGAGAGCTCCGGTGCTGATCAAGCATGCGGTGCCAGATTAGAGGCCAATCATGGCTTTTATACATAGCCGGAGAGTGGTGCTGAAAGGGCCATGTGCTGCAGGAACGATAGCTCGGAAAGTCTTCAGCCTAGCCCCGGCATCAGCTGCAGGGCTCGTTCCTAGGCACATTATGCAGCCTTCGCTCCCTGTCTTCCTGAGTCCTTCATTTAAAAGAGCTGCAAGTAGAGCACAATCAACCTGGTGAAGCTCACACAGGCATTAAAAAACCTCCCAAGGGGTTGTCCCTTGTGTTCAGGTTTCTGTTGGAAGGACATGGTAGGAGCGCTGGTGAAGTCTGCAAACAGATCTTCCAGTGAAAAATATACATAAACAGAGCAAAGAGACAGGCCCTTGCATAAAGGAAGAACAGGCTGTTCCGTAACCGTCGCTGACAGCTGAAAAAAAAAGGAACTGGGGAGGAGCAGGGCTGGGGACCTATATATGGCCAGGGGGCAGTGGCTGCCAGCCCTGTTCTGACAGGCTAAGGCTAAAAGAAGTTCCATTATTTGGTGTCTAAGTGCCACAGTGCACGATTGGCTGGAACTTCTACTGTGGCACGTAGACACCAAATAATGTATCTGAGAAGCGCTCAAAGTAGTTCTGGTTCAGCAGAGACTGGAGGGGGTACGGGGACAAAGGCAAGGAGAGGAGGGAGGTGTAAAACAGAGGAGTTTGAGAGGGAAGGAGTTTGTGAAGCCCCGAGAAGGAGGTGAAGGCGATCCCCTAGCTGAAAGCAGCAAGGGACAGAGCGTAGCTTGGGTGAGGGTTTGCTAACTGTGTGTGTTTGTCTGTTTGACTTTTCCCTTACAGCTGACTTCTGTTAGTTGTTTCTTACTGTGGGTGAGGGCTGTTTGCACCATTGTTCCCTGATCACCTTTGAGCACCAGCCTCAATCAGCCTTGTGATCAGCCTTCCCCTGTGTGTTTAACAAGGGGCCAGGCCTGACCTAGGCAGAGAAGGCTTTAAAAGCCAGTGGCTGAGCGACCAGAGGGAGCTTGCGAACCGGGGACAGCAAACAGGGGAGTTTGAGAGGGAGTTTGGGGAGGAGTTTGTGAAACCACGATGGTGAAGAGGAGCCGCACTGTTGCCAGCACCCCTTTTGTCTCTTCTACCTGTGCCTGTAGCCGGACAGACATCCTGACCATAGAGATCTCTACCCAGACCCTGGTGTGGACTTGCAGGGACTGCAGCCTGCAGTTCCCTGTCTCCAACAATCAGGCCGGGGAGATGAATCGATGTGACAGGTGCCTGCTGGTGGAATCTCTCAGGAGACAGGTGGGAGAGTTACAGGAGGAGGTGTCTCGGCTTAGGAGTATCCACACCCTGGAGAAGTTCCTCGATAGCATCCACGAGGAGAAGTGCAAGATGGAGGGCACTGACCAGGTACCAGAGACTACTGCCACAACACTGGAGCTGGATGGGGAGCCTGTGGCAGGGGGAGGACACTGGCAGCTGGTTACCTCTGGCGGTAGGCAGTGCTCCACCCCTGCCCACAACCCACCCTCTGTTGTGGTGAAGAATCGTTATGCAGTGCTAGAGACGGTGAAGGAGGTGGAAGAGGAGAGGCCATGCACCCCCAAGGCTGGGAGGATCACAGCCACCACAGCTAGGAGGAAACGTAGAGTTGTGGTGGTTGGGGACTCATTTCTGAGGGGAACGGAGGCACCCATCTGTCGCCTTGACAAGGTCTCTTGAGAGGTATGCTGCCTGCCAGGTGCCCGCATCCGAGACGTTACGGAGGGATTGTCGAGAATCATCCGCCCCTCTGACTACTACCCCATGCTTCTCATCCATGTAGGAACCAATGATACCGCAAGAGGGGATCCTCGGCAGATCAAAGGTGACTTCAGGGCTCTGGGAGCGCGGGTGAAGGAGTTTGGAGCACAGGTGGTGGTCTCCTCGATTCTTCTGGTCAAGGGTAGAGGCCTGAGCAGAGACAGATGCATCCTGGAGATGAACGTTTGGCTGCGAAGATGGTGTCGTCAGGAGGGCTTTGGCTTCCTTGACCATGGGTTGCTGTTTCAGGAAGAAGGACTGCTAGGCAGAGATGGACTCCATCTTTCGAGGAAGGGGAAGAGCGTATTTGGACGCAGACTGGCTGACCTAGTGAGGAGGGCTTTAAACTAGGTCTGAAGGGGGAAGGAGACCAAAGCCCACAGGTAAGTGACTATGTGGGAGACCAGGGGGATGGGATGGAACTTGGGGGGTGCCGGGACTGTAACTCCAGGGATAGAAGAGAGGGTAGTTGGAACATGCGGGGGGAATCAAATAACTTTCTTAGATGCTCTAATGAAGCCCTAATGCCTGAGGCAGGTGGGGGAGGTCAACACCAAAAGAAAATCCAGGGAGGTAGATACAATAGAATTGAAAGTCAAAATGGGAAAGTAGGGCAATCAGCTGGGTATCTTAGGTGCCTATACACAAATGCAAGGAGCCTGGGAAACAAGCAGGAGGAATTGGTAGCACTAGCGCAGACAAAGAACTATGACATGATTGGGATAACAGAGATGTGGTGGAATAGTTTGCATGACTGGAGCTCTGCAATAGATGGGTATAGACTGTTCAGGAAGGACAGGCAGGGAAGGAAAGGGGGAGGAGTAGCACTATATGTCGAGGAGCTCTATGACTGCTCAGAGCTTCATTATGAAAGTGGAAACAAGCCAGTTGAAAGTCTGTGGGTTACATTGAGAGGGGAGAGCAACAAGGGGGATGTTGTGGTAGGTGTCTGCTACAGACCACCAGATCAGAAGGAGGAAGTGGATGAGGCATTCTGTGTACAACTGACAGAAGTTTCTAGAGCACAGGCCCTGGTTCTCATGGGGGACTTCAATTACCCTGATATCTGCTGGGAGGCCAATACAGCAGTGCATGGGCAATCCAGGAAGTTTCTGGAGAGTGTTGAGGACAACTTCCTGGTACAAATGCTGGAGCAACCAACGAGGGGCCTTGCGCCTCTCGATCTGCTGCTCACAAATAGAGAAGAATTTATCAGGGAAGTAGAGGTCAATGGCAGCCTGGGTAGCAGTGACCATGAAATGATTGAGTTCAAGTTGATGATTAAAGGAAAGAAGCAAAACACAGACCCTGGACTTCAGAAAAGCAGATTTTGTCTCCCTCAGGGAACTGATGGGCAGGATCCCTTGGGAGGCTGATCTGAAGGGGAAAGGTGTCCAAGAGAGTTGGGTGCATTTTAAAGAAACCCTGCTAAGGGCACAGGAAGATACAATTCCGATAAGGAGAAAGCACAGCAAATGTGGAAGGCGCCCACTGTGGCTTAACAGAGAGCTCTGCATTGAGCTGAAGCATAAAAAAGACGCTTACAGGAAGTGGAAGCTAGGACAGATGACTAAGGAGGCATATAAAGACATTGCTCGGGACTGCAGGGATAAAATCAGAAAGGCCAAAGGACAAATGGAGTTGCGACTAGCAAGGGATGTGAAGGATAACAGGAAGGGGTTCTACAAGTATATCAATAACAAGAAGAGGATCAGGGATGGTGTAGGTCCCTTACTGAATGGGGCAGGCATCCTCGTGACAGAGGATGAGGAAAAAGCTGAAGTGCTCAATGCTTTTTTTTACTTCAGTTTTCACAAGCAAGGTCAGCTCCCAGCCCACTACACTAGGTACGGTAGACTGGGGAGAAGGAGAGGGGCCCTTGGTGACAGAAGGTCAGGTTAGGGACTGCTTAAAGA